>JAXRKP010001094.1:90000-145000 GCA_037039925.1 Doris montereyensis | reverse complement strand
AAGAGATAGTTCCCGTCCTTTCATTGGTCAGGATGTGTTCCAATGAGACTGCAGATGACATGACATCTCCGTAAGACATTCTCCATTGAAATTATCAAGTATATTATTATTATTATTATTATTATTATTATTATTATTATTATTATTATTATTATTATTATTATTATTATTATTATGGTGTTGGGGAACGTGTTGAGGGATTTCTGATTGCATCATGTTCACAGAGGTTATCTCCCCTAAGGGTTCGGCGCTAAGCTCAGCTTTGCTTTTTTGTGGAACATATTTCTTGAACATTATTGTTCTGTCTACACGTCGGGCCCTTTTCTATGTGCTTCAATAAACCGCTGACTACGAGTTTTATGAGAGTGGCGTCGCTGACCTCATGGCTCTCTGGGTTCAAATTACGGTATAACAATACTTCGCTCGGCGTTGTGTTGCTCTGGGAAAGACACTTTGTAACAAGACTCTTCCCCACTACTGGATCAAAGTCGTAATTGGTGCCAGCATCAATCGGGGAGTAACATCTGTTACAAACTAGCTATCTGTCCAAAACATGATGTATTGTCATCTATTTCGCTTCACGCCATAGAAACTGAGATAAGCACCGGCTTTATACGTCGTAACGGCATTGAAGAAACTTCACTTTTTTTTAAAATTTTTACTTATGCTAGAAAAAAAAAGGAGAGAAAACAACACTGTGAGATGAAACAGCAGTTGGAACGTTCCATTACGTGTACTTTCAAGAAATAATAAGAATAGTCTATAGTGAGCTGGTCGATCTTTGTTCGCCAAAGGCTCTGTTGATAGGCCACTAAGACTAAGAATAAGCATATTTACATGTAGGCTTTAAATCGTCCCTGGATCGTTTTTGTTTGAGAAACTTTTCTGCCAAAAGTGACGTTGAATTAATGTAAACTTCATAGTTTCACCATCTTTGTGAGTTTCATTTTCTTTCAGCTAGCCCACAATTTTGAACAGGGTAATACAGGGTAATTAAAAAGTTAGAATAGTGCATTCTCGTCTACCTACGTAACCTCAGAATTGCATACTAACCCGATCTAATAATAATCGTACTTGGCACCACCCGGGGTGTAAATGCTTCTTTTATATGATATAGGCCTACAGTACAACCTACACATATTCTGTTATTTCATGCTTGTTATATGACACAGTTACACAGATTGCTAGGACGCGAGCCATGTTCATTTAATTAAGAAAGATGTGTTTGGGAAGTATAGGGGAATAAGGCTTACCCTAATTCTAGCGTTACATGGCTGGTCCCACACGCTCGATGCTTATAATCGATCCCCTGCGTGCTCGCGTAAAACACTTCCCCGATATCTCTCTCTCTTTGTTAAATTGTTTCAGATCCAGTATCGTCTCGTGTCAAGGATAAACGAACAAAATAGCACACCGCCACCCCCTCTCCCCGAAAAACAAACAATGTAAAACGTAAGGATAATCTACACAATCGTATTTAATCTACATGTATCTCTATATACAAATTTGAGCTACTCGATCTTTGTTCACCAAAGGCTCTGTTGATACGTCAATAAGAGTAACCATATTTTGTATGTGTAAGCTTAACATTTAAATCATCCCCATATCTTTTTTGCTTAAGAAAATGTTCTGCCAAAGATAACGTTGAATTGATGTAAACGTCATTGTTTCCCCGTCTTTGTGGGTATCATTTTCATTCAGCCAACTCGCCATTTTGAACAGGTTATACCGGGTAATTAAAAAAGTTGGAATAGTACCTTCACGCCTACCCGTAACCTCTTGAATTGCATACTAACCCGATCTGATTATCGTACTTGGTACCACCCGGAGTGTATTATGCTTATAAATCTAATAGAATGTTCATATTGGACAGGTAGCTTTTACTCAATTCACAGCGTGGCATTCGTTGTTTGAACTAACATGTTATAATATTATCATGTACACCAACTGATGGCATACCTGATTGTGAAAGCCGCATTTATTGCAAAGCCCACGCAGAAACTGCCATAATTGGACATTTATTTAATGACCTTCCACGTCACATGAAATAGAAATAGTCCCTTGGAAATATGTACGTGCCACGTGATCGAGACTTGCCTGTGCTGCAGACTGCAAGAGTATGTAATCTTAGAAACAGATCAATGAATTAATTGTAACAAATGAAAAATTAACATGTCTCGAATTCCGAATAGAGATCGTGGCCAGTCGACAGAATGAATGAACGGCTCTGATGTGGTCCACGTGGTATCGTTGCTCATGAATGGAGGTTTGAATGGAAATGGTTGAAGCTGGTGCCTTCCTCGGTAAAGGGAAATCGAAGTATATTATTATGTATATCCGGCACCGGCGTAGATCGCAATAGACATGATTCTACGGCTTAACTACTTTACCAGATCCGTAAATAGCAGAGTATCGTTCAGTCGGCAGTCGTCGTGCAAGGCGGCCTTCTAATTTAACATTTCTGAAATTCAATTGGTCAATATTATTATTGATATTATCCACCAATGAGAATGTACTACGGCAGCCTTGCAAGGCGTCAACCAAGTGAATGCTATCCTGACTCTTTAGTGGGCGTGTGATCGTGTAAAAGTACTGTTAGATCTATTTTAAAAAATCTAAAACGAATGAACCACTTGAAGTGGCCGTATCTCTTCTTCCTTTCTCCTTCTCTTATTCAATATATGAGCTGTTGTTTTAGTTTGCTTTGCTTAATAAGCGCAGCAATAAAACTAAACAAAGCGCTGTCGTGTTCTCTGTCGATGGACAACGACATATCGTTGATATATTGTGTGCAATGTCAAAGAAAACTAATGAAATGAACCTAAAAATATTGGAAATCAGCTTTGCGATTTGCATCAGATACTAAGTCTAGGACAATCATCTTCGAATGTGCACGATGGAACCAGTTCTCAAACAAAAATAAGAAGTAAAATATACAGTTCATAAAAGTGGGTAGAAAATAAATAAAATTAATATTATTGGTATGCCGTCGTAGTCGGAGTAATAATAATAATCATTCATAACTGTGTTTGCCGTTTGCATGTTGGTTTCAATGTGTGTGCATGGGTTGTTTTTCTTGGATGTTTTGGTCTGATAAACGTATTCCTGCCTCTCTTGAATTTAATTCAAAGGTGGCAAGATCTGAACCATAGACCTATGGGTGAGACAATGTCCATGTCTGTACCTGCAGTGATCTCATAGCTAATTAAAAGGAAACAGCAAGAGTGGTGAATGAGTGGTGAAAGAAAAGAAGTAGTTACTAACACCCACCAGTTAGACTATAGTGGTACCTGCACATCGCCCAATGGGCAATAATCATTGAATTTCTCTGCATTTTAGTGGTTGTTGCCCTTGTGTTAAGGGCGTTCTATGGACAATGTTTAAAATAGTTTAATGGCAGTTGATGTCAAAACTGGCAAAGTGGGCATAGGTCAAGATAGGGCTAGCACTCAATTCGCGATCTGTTATCGTAGCATGGCAGATGATTTTGGTCCTTTATAAATCCTTGTATCGTTTAATTCATACTTTTATTTGTTATAAAAAAAATAAACATTAAACAATAAAAATACGTAAAACACTTGAGATAAAACTGTTGCTTCTGTTTGTGTGTGAATTGTGCACATTTTTTGGACCTTTTTTCGAGCTTTGTGACCCTTTCATATTCATATGTATATATTATATAAGGGTGCAAATGGTGCTCGTGATTTTTTATATAACTAAGATACAATATATCATGTTATAAATATCACTATTGCAGTAACGGTTTTCGTTTTATACTAATACTTTTCATGTGCATGTCATTGTCACAATGCCATTTATTATTCTTAGTTTTTATGGTTGCTAATGTCCAGCCCTTTTAAAATAATAGAATTATATAGGCCTATAATATATCTTGTTCTTTCTTTAAAACTTTTTGAGGGTCCATTTAATTGTATGAAAATATATTATGTTCAACTTTGTCTTTTCTACAGAATGTATGTAATATTTATTGGTTTTTAAATTCATTTTTGTTAGTTTTGCTTTGTTTTCAACTGTCTTGTACGGCAATGGATCTCTTCCTATTAATTCTTTACAGCTTCTTTTTAAATATATCTTCTTTTTTTCTCTCCATTTTTTGTTGTTGTTTGTTTTTGGGTTTTGTACATGACAAGGTCAAAGCTACACATTTAACTCTCACTGCGTCACATGTCCAATACATAAATAGAGTACACTACAATATGTACATGTATCAGATATTAGATCCAGTTAGGAAGACAACAAGAATTGTTAATTATTGTGAGTTTGAAACAAAAAAATAAATATTATGGTTGTCTCCCTTGAAAAATTACATTTTTGGTCAGCTGACATGACGTTGGCTGCAGACCAGCAATAATACGAAGGATAGTTTTTATTCTGCATTATTTCACAAAAAGAGGTTCACCGATTTTACATCACTTATCGCGCCTCTCACTTTTCCCCTTAGATTAAAGTCTAATTCTCACTCTTTGCCTAGGTTCATGTTGAATCCATCATTTAAGTGGTACATGTACCCTGATGGCAACTGTCTCAGCCGGGTACTCTCGGACATTTGTAAATCAGCATAACATTAATAACAATAACAACTACAGGGCTAAATTCACATTTAGAAGTCGAAATGTTAATAATTATTCCCACGCAAAATAAACAGCTACCTGTTCCAGTAAACATTTCAAACTCATACTCCTAGATATAGCGATTATACACAGACCATGAATTATCAGCACAATTAAAAATATCATCCTCATACACTCACTAAAGACAAAGTCACAAATACACAATATTACACTTCTAAAAAGACACAGACCTATCGCCCCTTTAATTGCCAAATCAGACCAAATATTCAAACATTGCCATGTGGATCAATTCTTTCTAGCTGCCTTGATTTGCCCAAAGAAACATTATTATATCTCATTTGTATAAATAGTATTTAAAAAATCAGAGAGAAGAATAATCGGGCCGAAGAAAATTATGTCTGAACCCGTCCGTGATCCCTATCACCGACCGGCTTATTTTTACCTTGGCAATCATTGGCATTGAACTAGATCTAGATCTAGATCCAGCTGAGTGATTTGACACGGCACATTGATTGCTCCCCCTTTTACCAAAAACAAAAGAAAAGAAAACGCTGGTCAACATCTGCGTCGAGTTTAAATAAAGAGTAGTTATTGGGTAAATTGATGTCACTGCCTTTGGATATGACATCAGTTTTTGTGCATTAGGTCTGGTAAACCCTCTTTTTTGGGTTGTTAGTACAAAAAAACTCTTCTTTTTCGAAAACATCTAGAGATCTAGCCACTTTTTTTTCCCTAATTTAATGCACCCATTTATATCATTGTGTACTCAAATTATGCTCGGAAATATGCTGGTTACAATTTTACACTGAGAATTCAGTAAGCGAACTAAAATTTGAATAAACTTTTTGAAAATACACTAATATTGCCTTACGCCAACAATCAAGCGGTGAGAAATTTTCTTTCGGGCATATTTTGTACTAGGAGGAATATCGCCAGTGGTGGAGCTAAATGTAAGCTATAAAGGCTTAGTCCCACCTATACAAATAAAAAAAATGGTTTGATTACAAGCCATATACAAAAACTGTTTTAATTATTACATTGTATTGTAATTGTAACATTCTGCTAATCATTCCGAAAACATTACGCTAGACTTAGATCTCTAGGCTTAACTCTACATACGTATGCAAATAGCCAATCGGTAAAAGACGCTCTAAACACTACCAAAACCATTAAATCTAGCCAATAAAATGAAAGGAATGCTGTAATTCCTAAAGCTTTTTTCAATATGTTTAGCCTTCCCATTGCAATCCTCGTGGTATCGCTCTAGATAGTAAAATACATGTACCCGAAATAGAGAGAAGATCCTCACCGCTATCATTATCATGGCTAATACAAAAAAGTAATAATAATGTTGGTATTGAGGCTTTAGCGCCTTCAGCCCCAAATGGATCCCTTGAGTAATCAATGCTTTTCAACGTGGTATCGTGCATGCCGAATTTAGGCCGATGCGCACATGAGAGCGAGAGGTTTTCTAGGCTGGCCCAGTGACCTATATCTACTATCTAAGTAACGTCTGGCCTCGACTCTTGGCGAGATGATAATGGGTGTAAGTGTCAAAATACAACTTTGATCTACATTGAACTGAACTTATACTAATACTAGATCTATAGTATAATATCTTATCTATCATAATTATAGCTAATTATATAATGACCTCGGAGCCCTCCCGAAGTCGGACTTTTCCCTCAGTCCCATATTCCAATAAAGGTCAACATTTGCTGATTCTTTCTTCAAATAGTCGAGGTAGTAAAATAATTATATGCATGATGATAATGATAACGATTGGACCCAAATTTATGATCTTATCCAAGTCCTGAGATCACATGATGACATTTTCCATCTGTGTTGTTGTTGTGTCTTTTTTAATGCTCTATTTTTCTGTTCCAAACGCGACTGGAATCATGACCTAAACTATGATTGAAATAAAACAACAAAAATCTAAGCATGGATCTGGCCTTGTGTTTGTGGGTTTTTTCATTGTAGAGTAATGTATCCCACCCATCATAAGCGTTGACTTGATCTCAAGATGAATTAAAAGGAAACAGCGAGATGAAAGACACGAAAATGAGTGAAAGGAAAGAAGTGTGACCTACCACTACCAGCAGAACAGAACCGACCGCCCTGCCCACATGTGTTACTGGTAAATTGTTTGGGTGTTTTGGGGTCAAAGCTAATCTATATATAAATGTGCCTGCCCTGTCAATGTGGATATTTGGTTTTGTTTTACTTGAGTTGACTACGCTGGTAAATTGGTTGGGTGTTTTAGGGGTCAAAGCTAATCTATATAAATGTGCCTGCCCTGTCAATGTGGATATTTGGTTTTGTTTTACTTGAATTGTCTACGCCCCAGGCCCAACATAATAATAATATGCAGTAATCTCAGTGTGAATTAAGAAAGAGGGAACAGGAAGATAATGGACGTGACTAAAAGAGTAAAAATATATGAAAGAAGTAGGACCTCCTCCTCCTAAACAACATCCACAAACCAGCCACACTGCACCACAAACCAGCCACGCTGCACAGCAAGATAATAATATGATCTCTGTCAGTCTGTGTGAAACAGCGATATGGGAGAATAAGTAAAAGAATGAAAAGAAAGAAGTAGAAACTACGAGCAACCCCAACTCGTTTGTTTCATTTTCATTGAAATTTACCCGGTCCACCATTGCAGTGATCTCAAGGTGAATTAAGAGGAAACAGCAAGAAGAACGATAAGTGAAGGAAGGAAAGGAAACAAATAGGAGCTACCAGCAGCCTCCACCAACCGTCTACAATTACAGGGGAATTAAGTAGAAACAGCTACATGGAATTCATGTAAAAGAGTGAAGGCAAAGGAAAGCAGTAAGACCAACCAGCAGCACCCACCAACCTCCTACAATTACAGGGGAATTAAGTAGAAACAGCTAGATGGAATTCATGTAAAAGAGTGAAAGTAAAAGGAAAGCAGTAAGACCAACCAGTAGCACCCCACCAATCATACATAGTGCCACAACGATCAATAATAGAAAACACAAACACTAGCCAAAATAATAAGTCACAAGCAGCCAAGATGTTGATCTTCATCCCATAATATTTCTTTATTCATTGCCAGTGTTACTTTTGTTGTTTTTTGTTGTTTTATTTTTTCTTCAAAGAAAGAAAATAAAATGTTGACATGAACAAACAGAGTGAAGTATAGAATCATAGTGGGGGATACGAATATAAGCCGTAACACATTTTCTCACAGACAAACCCACCCCTGATGAGTTTTGTCCTACAAAGAAATAATCAAACATAACAATAATAATATGATAGACTTGCACATAGTATCAATTTCATTCATCATTCACATGCATATGCGCATACATACATAATATTATATGAAATGAACTATTAATATATTATCAAGCAGTAAGTTTGCCTTATTTCAACGAACATATTGATTGAAGGTACATTGTAAGTGATAACAAGAGTCGATTGAGGCAAGTTAAAACAAGAGAAAGAACAGATTTCCAAGACACTTTTCTCAACCATCCATGCCCAGTTGTTAACTTTTTCATTTAGCCAGACGACGGCCTGGCACTTTTCCCAAAAATCTTTAAATCCAGTTTTCATAAATAACTGGCGCAACTTATATATATCTATCTAAATGGGGGTTCACGTGGTTTAGAGAGGGAATACAATATCATGTCAAATTCTCCAGAATTTGGAAATTGCAATTGTTCAGACTTCAGATAAATAATGAATCAATTCATATATTTAGAACATGTCAACGTTAACAAAAAGCCTGTCAAAAACATCTTTCCAAACCCATACCCTGTGTGCGACATGCAAACTTTACGGCTTAATTCGTACTCAGGTACACAGTACCGTCTTCTTTCCGTTAAGCCTTCTCCACTGCCAAACATCTTCAGATAGAATTTTTAACACCAACGCTGTAGTAAAAAGCCTCTACTTCGGCCAGAGTCCTTATTGTACAAATAAGTTAGAGTAATATCGAGGCATCACCAGTCGGTGGCTGAACAAATCCCCAGACAAACTAGTTGGATTTTTTCTCTCATCTGTGTTATTACATCAGAATCTGCTGTATGATTTAAAGTACTGTCTCAATTTTAGAAAGTGGCGAGACGTGCATAAGTGCGAGAAAATCTAAAGAGAGAGCGAGAGAGACAGAAGAAAAGACAAACAAATAAAAACAATTTCAAACTTCATTTCACTTATTTCCTTCCCCACACTCAGTCAAATTCCCAGGAAATAACGTAAGGAAAGAAAGGTCTTTCTAAGCAAAAAGATTCATAGTGCCGCAGTTCATCCTTGTTTCTATATCAACAGGTATATAAGCAGGATAGGCAGCTACTGCTGATGCCTATTCTGAAGTGGGCTGTGACAGGACTACCGACTCAAAGATTCTCAGAAAGACAGGAAACAATTCACCATAAAAATTTTCGAGGGAAAAAAATTCAATTTTAAAATAAGGATTAATCAGGTCATATTCAGGAATTCAATATTGGTTTGATAACAAGTTTAAGAAACCCCGACAAAAACCCAGATAAATATTGTGCAATTGACGGGTAGGGTTTGACTGTTTAATTCCAGTTTACCCTGTCCACTAGCCATATGCAGTGATCTCAGGACAAATTAAGAGCAAGCAGCAAGATTAAAAATGTGCAAAAGAGGGAAAGGAAAGAAGTAGGACCTACCATTAGCATCGACCAATCACCCAGAACGGGTAGAGTGGCTGGCAGCCATGGCGGGTCACCACACACAAACTATCACTATCACATACACATTCATTCCAAACCTCAAAGTCAATGAGACAAAAGCATATACAAACTATCTGTATAGTTTTTGTTTATCATGAAGATCGTGGAAATACACACACAAGAAAAATAAAATGGCTGAAGTGTTGCTTACAACTATGTACAAGTAATGCCGAAAGATCATTGAAATGACGACAAAATATTAATTCTTCTTTTCCTTCCACTCCCTCCCTTCCATTAACTTGAAAAAAAAATTTCCAACATATCTCCAAGAACGGAGAAAATATGTGCAAAAGACGATCAAAACACAATTATAAATTGCTACCACTGCCATTCTACGGCAATTGTTTTTTTTCTTTCTTTCTTTTTTTGTGTGTGTGCATAAATCAACAGTCAGTCACCTAATATAAATAAGATCAAAATATCAGCTTTGCGAAAAGCACATGTATATACAATTTCTTTTTTTAAAGCCTGTCCGTTGCTGTGCATTTTAGAAAAGACTGGTTCTAAATTCTGGTAAAATTTGGTCCATGGCATATACCTGTTTTCACCCGAAGAGTAGCCATATACAATGAAACATCTAAAAAAGATAAGACAATATTTAATTTAAAAAAACAAGAAAATAACACAGAACCTGTTTTAAGCGAACTTTCAGAAAATTACTCTACCACCTTTAGCATGACAAATAAAGATGATCTTAAATATAAAGTTTTGCCCGTACTTAGAATTCACAAATGCCTTTGATGATTCCTCATTCATCTCGTAATAATACTTTTTCAGACAGGCTTACAGACATTTAAGGTCTTTCAAAAATGCAATTAGGAGTATAACATGTCATGAGACGGGGTGGGGTGGTTAAAAAGATGTGTTACTACTGTGCCCCAAACAATTTCTCCTACCAACTGTGAGCAAATATTCCAAATCTGTTTCATTTTTATTTTTTTTTTCTATATTTGAATGAGCATACTAGATTTGGCCGTTTACTCCCTTGACTTTCAACTCCCCGTAACAATGGCATTCAAAAACTTTAAACATAAGATGAGAAAGTGATAATTATTTAAGTTAGTAATAGACAATTACAAAAACTTATTTAAATGGTGGAGAGAAAACAAAGTGTTAATGAAACATCAGCCTATGGAAGTCCGTACATAGATTCAATATGTTTTGGAATAATATGTCACAAACTTCCTCCCTATCTCTTCAAGGCACTAAACAACAATCTATTACGTGTTAAATAGAGTTTTAGACAAAAACATTTCTAAGTATCACAAATACAGAGACAAAAATTGGTGGTTGCTGTACTATGAATTATGTAATAACGTGCCGTAAAAAGGCCAGCCGCTAATAAATTTCTGATGACATTATGTCTAGTACATGGGATAAACCAGCGATACAAAGCTGGGAGGGAGGAAGAGAGGGCGGGGACGTGGTGGTGTTAAGAGAGGAGAACAAACTAAATGAAATCAACGTTGCCCAACCGTCCATCCAGAGACCAGAAAGAAAATAAAATTACACAATCCACTCAACCAGTAGATAAGTACGAAATATTCCTTCCCAAGCTGAAGACAATGATTAATACACAGTAACAGGCATTGGTCGCAATGAGAAACAATCACAGTGTGCGTACATTAAAAAAACCAAATAAGTAAAAACACAGGAGGCTCACACCTCGGTGAACATCACAAAACGACAACTGTACACATTCCCTTTACTTAAACATTCTTCTGGGCATTACGAATCCACTCAAATGTGTGCCACAAGAGCCTTAAGTTCACGATTAAACATAGTGCCCATGTGACAATGGCACTGAAAAACAACAAATGAACAAAGAAATGTGTTTAATATATTTCCCCAAAGAGCCCTCCTCCCATTAAAAAAAATTAACAAGAGGAGAAACAAAAGTAATAACAGTATAAACACACATAATGACAAACAGACACATACACACACATATCAATGAATTGTTTATTTGGTTTATACGTTAATCTTTTGTATCACAGTATATCCACTGTTGTCTGAACTGAACTGTAGTGTTCACTTCCTTCCTTTCTCCATCTCAACAAGTAAGCATAAGATTATAACCTTACTTTGGAACTAATTGACGATTAGTGAGCTGCAAGCAACAGTATGAAGACAACTTGATAGATGCTTTAAAAAAAAAATAAAAGAGAAAAGAAAAAAAGACTTAATACATAAAATTCACTTTGCTGAACAGGTGATGAATTAGAATAACATATCAACGTGGTACTAACAAAAAAGAAAGCAGAAAGAAAAAAAAAAAAAAAATAGAAATGGATTTTGCCCGAGTCCTTTGTCTTTCCATCGCTCTAATTTCCCGATCTCTGTTCTCAACCCGGCACCTGGCCTTCCTTTCATCCCACCTTGACCTTGCAGCCTGGCAGTGGTGTAAGGGATGACAAACGCACACACGACTAAAACACAAGTCCAAAACAATGCAGCCGGAAACTCATCCATAGCGATCCTGCAGACACAAATCAGAATGGGAGAAAGAGATCAAGGTTCGGTTGACTCGTGTGACAGAAACAAATGGACACAACATAATTTAATGAATAAAATAAAGAAATAAAAAGCCATCTTTGATTTAATTTGATTTGATTTTACCATTTACTCACATCCACAACTAAAGTGATTGTAGGAGTTTTGAATTTTGCCCAGACTGCCCTGTAAACCGCTAAGGGATCTTTAATGTGACCAGAATGTTGCGATCTGCAGACTGGACCTCCTTTTCATTTTATTGGCCATCTCCGATGGGACTAGGTGTCAATCCACTTTGTCCCACCGGAGACGATAATAAAAAGGAGATTTGGTGTGCAGATCACAACACTATGCATCTTAAAGATCCCTTGGCTGTTTACTGGGCAGTCTAGGCTAAATGAAAAGAATCATACCAAAAAAAAAACTGAAATCACCTTAGTTGTGGATGTAGGGAAACTTAAATCATATAAATAGAATTCCAATGGTGGTGAAATATTATGAGATTCACACATGTTTAATTTCTTTTCTATGACATGTTCATTGGCCATCCCTGTCATCATCGAAGCGTGTGAAAGCTGCGAGTTCCCCTGCCCATATCATTGCTTTACTGCTAGGGAAGCCCATGTGAACACAATGGCTTTCATACTAATGATACTGTTGCAGTCTTTGTGTAAGGTCATGATTACACTGGGCATCTTTGTCACATCTGTGGATACCTTTTTTACCTGGAAATTAGTTTATTACATGTCCATAGCTGCCAACCTTTTCAAATCGAAAATCGGACACTTAATGGGTAAACTAATTCCAACTCGCACAAAAGCCTGTCATATTCAAGACAGCAATGATCATTTAACTTGAAATGATCCTCCAAGGTAAATGACAAAACGCCTCACAATTACTGGCCTTTCTGGCCAGGTGCAACAGTTGTTTTGTGAACTCGGAATGGCGTATCTAGGTTTTCTATACAAACAAAACACAATTAACCCTGATATGCATACTTTTCAAGGCTTAATACAGACTTACGGACAAGTCAAAGAAACGTACTAAATATGTTTTTGCGTACTGGCTGACAGCTATGCATGGTCGTATATATACGATTTTACCAAAATTTTAACCTGACGTGTGTAATTCTTGGTGACATCAAGACACAGGTGCATTTAACACACATAAAAAGGGAGTTAAATTTAAAATAATAACAATAAACAAAGAAAATGAAAAGAACAGAAATGTAAAAGTGACATAGAAATATATCCTTACAGTACAGATTAATAACAATAGAAATATTAAACAATGTATGCCCTTGCTGGACACTAGAAAATGGTAGGCAAAAGGGAATTTATTATCAAATTTCCTTCTTCAGGTAATTACCTATTTGTGCTTTTTTTCATTTCCTTACTTCATGATCAGTATACAGAAAAAAACTATTTATTCTTTTTCAAAACCATGCCCTAATCATATGAGTAGCTTTCATTAAACTTGTCAACTGCATACCACCAGGAGCCGTTATCAATACCAGTAAGGTCACTTTAAGTTACTGACTACTGTTTACAAAAAATCAAAACAGCCAAAACAAGGGTTATCCTTTTCACACAATTAAAACTTCACAAAGAAAGCACACTACTACATTTTGCAAAAAAATAACAACTCACTTTGGCCGAAAGAGGAGGTAGAAAAATACATACGTAGGACAATGTTCAGTCATCAAGAGCCTTGCGTGAATGCCTGGCGTTTCAGCTCCCATTTTAATAGGTGGCTACTTTTGGTGACCAAAGTTTCACCCAATCAGAACTCAAAAACGACAAACAGCCCTGCAACGTAACTAATGACTGAGCACTACCCGCATAAGATGGAAAATATCTAATAATATATAATGGGGGGGGGGGTGTGGTAGTGGAAAAGCTGCAAAACCCTACGTGTAAATTGACTACATTCCCCATCAGCCTCCCGCCTGTCTCGAGGACAGGCCCCATCATTCCCATGCTGGCTGTGGTAATGGACCCGTACACCTGCAACACCACACAGTCACCCTGCATACTGGACCCCATAAAGCAATCAACACAAAGCATTAAGTAGATTGGAATACAGGAAAGAAAGGAGAAAAAAGCAATAGTGGAAGAAAAATAGAATTTTCCCCACAGTCACCCTGCATACTGGACCCCATAAAGCAATCAACACAAAGCATTAAGTAGATTGGAATACAGGAAAGAGAAAGCGGAGAAAAAAAAAAAGCAATAGTGGAAGAAAAATAGAATTTTCAAACTACATCCAGTAAACAAGCATTTTTTCTCTCTGTTTTACTTCAATAAAATATGACCAACCATTAGCATAGACAAGAATTTCATGCTAACAAAGTTGTCTAAATAATAAAAAAGAAGAATATAATTGTTTCAATTAATTTCTTTCACCAAGGAATGGAGAAAAACATTCCTATACCCTATAATACTCCACCTTCACCTGAGAATTTTGATAAATCACATACACACCTATGCTAGTGTATATATATACATGTACTGACAGGTTCATTTGATTTTGATGCTATGTAGTAAATATATAAAACCAAAGAAAGAAAACCAAACAAATGCAAAGGAATGTTGTGATTATATAGGAGTATGACAAGAGATTCATTTATCCAAATCTACTTTTGGCCATTTAATTTCTCGATTCTTTAAAAAAATCAAAAACATTTAAAAACCCTATATATTACTATTTGATTTGATCAGGTTGTAAATTCTACATACTTGGCTCCAAGGTGTTTACAAATATTTTTTCGCCAACCTAGTGTAAGTTTAAGAGACAAGAGTCGTTTGAGCTCCGACACAACCATGAAAACAGTACCCATCATGCTCACTACAAAGTTTCTGCAGAGTGACGGCTTGATTTCCTTAGCAATTGGGAATCTCTGTTGATATAGTGGACACACATAAGACTCGCAATGGATAGACACAACAGCTTAATTGGCCATAAGAAGGCAGGGTTTGCTATAAGGTTGCATAATTTAATACCCATACTATTGTTAACCTAGCATCATGGGTATTAATCGCACCAGGGACGAAAAAAGCAGCGGTTAGAGAGTCTGTAGACTGTGATGTTCCCGAGTTAGCAAGGGTTTTCATGCATATAAAAAAACAGTAACAACTTCAAATCGATTGCCACAACGCTGTAGCCTGGAAGTAGAGGAATGTGCTTAAAGTAGAGGAATGTACTTGAAGTAGAGGAATGTTCTTTGAAGTAGAGGAATGTACTTGAAGTAGAGGAATGTACTTAAAGTAGAGGAATGTACTTGAAGTAGAGGAATGTACTTGAAGTAGAGGAATGTACTTAAAGTAGAGGAATGTACTTGAAGTAGAGAGAATGTACTTAAAGTAGAGGAATGTACTTAAAGTGAAGTAGAGGAATGTACTTAAAGTAGAGGAATGTACTTAAAGTAGAGGAATGTACTTAAAGTAGAGGAATGTACTTGAAGTAGAGGAATGTACTTGAACTTGAAGAAAAATGTACCTGTAGGTGTTTCAATAAGCAAGACGGAAGTCAGCACTAGAAAGATTCTCATCCTACATTTCAGTAGCTTTCAGCTAGAGCCAACGGTAGGCTGGCTAGGCGGTGGAAGAGTAGACATTAGGTGAGAGAGAGATTAGAATCTCTATGAACTGCCATCAATCAAAAGTGTTTTGTGGTTTTATCCACAAAAAAAAAAAAGAAGAGATTTAGGGAGTGCATAGGATGCCATGCTACACTGTATTTTAACATGTCATTCAATGCAAAATGTTCATCTTTTCTTCCTCGTTTACACTGCAAATTACACACGGTCAAAACAAAACCTACTTTGAAGGTCACCAATGCCAAACAATGTTGTTTGGAAACATCTTCACAAAAGATGTGACACAGATGTTTAACTACACAAAAAATTCTAAGACCCTAAGGTGTATCTTTTTAAATTACGATAAATCTTCATTTGTACGTACAAAATATTGAGTCTATACACTTATTACACAGCAAGTGTTGCAAGGATTTGAGATTCAAAACGCTCTTCCTTCTGGCGAATGGTGCTTCATGGGACTCAGAATAAAATGTATACATGTAACAGTATAACAAGCTGACAACTAAAAATGGCGCATGCAATATTATGGTTAGCTCTGCATTAACAAGCATAAAATGAACCACACGAGCAAAATACATCTACAGGGTTAGTGGTGCCATTCATGCGTCAAGACACTAAACAAAAGACTAGCTACATTCACACACGCTGTGAATGGGTACAAGGTGTGGTGGTCCAGCTTTCAAAGAGCGCGCTGGAAGACAACAGCGAGAAGCCAGACAGATGGAGACAACGACACGGTCAACATTAAAACCAGCATACCATTCATGCTTCCTGCGGGGATCGACAGGGGCAGGGCTGGGTTGGGGTCAGCTGGGTTCAGACCCTGGGCACACCAAAAGACAGAGAGAGGGGAAGAGAGAAAGAGAGAGAGAGAGAGAGAGAGAGAGAGAGAGAGAGAGAGAGAGAGAGAGAGAGAGAGAGAGAGAGAGAGAGAGAGAGAGAGAGAGAGAGAAAGAGAGAGAGAGAGAGAGAGAGAGAGAGAGAGAGAGAGAGAGAGAGAGAGAGAGAGAGAGAGAGAGAGAGAGAGAGAGAGAGACGGAGACAGAGAAAGAGGAGAAAAAGAGACAGAGAGATAGACAGACAGACAGACAAAAAAGGGAGGCACAGAAAGAAAAACATAAATAGAGAGAGACGGACAGACAAGCAGGCAGAAAGACACAGAGACAAACATTGGCAGACAAAGAGACAGACACACAGAGATACAGACAGATGTAAAAAGAGTCAATGGTTTGGTAGCATACTTTCATAAGCATCAACAAGTCTCCTGCGACTGGAATCGATGTAATGTGGCCGCAGGGAGAGAAACAGTGGGAACAGAATGAGGCAACAAACACACAGAAATAATGTAACAAACTCGAACAATGACTTTTAGATTCTACTAAATTTCTTTTCTTTTCTTTTTCTTTCCTTCAAATTGATGTAACATCCTAAGGTGGCCTTTTCTGCATTCAGTTAACACTTAAGAGATTCAACAGCTAAGTGAGACTTATATCTTTTTCATTAATCCGTATAGTTCACATTGGAGTTCTCTACGGCATTATTGCCATAACATTTCAATCATATCAAAAGGAAAAAAGAAAATAGAAAAAAAAAGAGAAACTACAAGATTTGGTCCTGAGAAAGAAGAGAGGTGGCCCAAAGGTTGAAAAGCTGCCTGTCCCTGGTAGGGGTCAAAAGTCATCTCCCCACTCCTGAAACAACATGCAAAAGGTAAACCAAAAAAAACTTCATTTCCCTGCTGGCGTTACCTTCTACATAACACGCAGACAAACACACACACACACACACCAGATACACACATAGGTAGGTTCATACAATCAAACAAACACAACCTACTATACATCTTCTATCAACTGACCAAAGAGGTTGATCACAAAAAGGCAAAAATCTCATAATGTAAATAAAAAAGGGTGACAATGAAATTATAACAACAAAATTTATTATATTCACTAATGACAACAAAGCAAAAAATCAACAAATAGTTAGAGACATTTTATAATGAAAAAAAAAGTAAAACTTATTTAAATCGATAACATTTTATTATCTACTCCTACTTTTTATTCTCTTTCGGGCTCTTTTTTTTCCAGACTAAGATAGAGGGAAAAGTACAGAAATACAACAACTACAATAATTAGGTGAAACGGTCAGACAGATGAAACTGGAAGACAGGAAAGTTTGATGACATGGTTATCACATAAACTAAAACCTAAAGACAGGGCACATCCCGAAAATGAAAAGGGCCATCCAGGCCTGATGTGAACGCTCTGTTGGAAGTCATGAATGTCAACATGATATAGGTGCTAGAATCAACAATGCATGGCAGGTAAATAAACTTTTTAAAAATCACAGACACCTGACAGAACTGAACCCACGAGCTTAGTCTCAGCACCACATCACTTGGCCACGAAAAAGAGCGCATACTACACAGAAACAAAGTTGCAGGGTTCACACTGCAATTTCCCTTTGATTTGTGATAGGCAACGAACGCTGACGTGAAGACAGCTGATTCAATTCTGTCTAGTGCCCGTGATTTCTTTTGGTGCATAATTATCATATCCTCGTATATGTCATCCATATGGAGTTTTAACATATATATCACAAGTTAATATCTATTATTTAAGTCTGATGCGCAGGATTTTTACAAATCTTCCCTAGTCAAAGGGAGTTTATCTTACAAATTTGGCTTATTGTTGATGTCTGTTTTAGCCTCGGAAGGCTCTTTTCTTCTTGGCATTTCCATTTTTTACCTACTACATCATGAAGGAATACAATCTTACGCTTGCGTATGAGTTAGGACTGAGGAGGCTTCCCAACAAGATCTGGTAAAGCACTTGCTCTTGACGCACATCGCTAGGCACGAGCAAGTTCCCGAAATAATCAAAAGGAGCTCAAAAGCTAAACAGTAAGTTCCCGAAATAATCAAAAGGAGCTCAAAAGCTAAACAATAAGTTCCCGAAAATAATCAAAAGGAGCTCAAAAAGCTAAACAACAAGTTCCCGAAATAATCAAAAGGAGCTCAAAAGCTAAACAACAACCTTGAGTTAAAAAACAATTTCTGCCCAACAGCGTTCATTTCATACATTGGTGATGTTTTACGATTGTACACAATCACAGTGATGTCGCAAACGTAACAGAAGCGGCAGGAATCATAGCCAGCCATATTATTTCCCCAAAAGCAGAATAATAAAGTAAAGTGAAGGAATCAGAGGCGGGATGAAGAAAAAAATATGAAACACCTTCTCCAGCATACCCTTTTCATAAAAGCATTGAAGTAACAACAATGGGATGGAATGTAATCTTAAACCGGCACATGATTAGTGCTCCTGTTATTATTGCAGACAATCTTTGGTGTATGTGATTGTTTTTTTTACTTACAGTACATTCCAATTTCAAAATGGGGATAGTGATAATTTCCCGCAAACCAATTACACTGAAAACGTAACGTGTCCACACACCCTCCCCCCGTTTTAATAGTTGTTTTCATTCTGTCTATCTACCTATCTATATATATATATATATATATATAATAATTATGTATTTCATCGAAACTTTCACCTCCAATGTTTTTATAAATTTCAAGTTTCCCCATGTCGTTTCATCATACAACGCACACACACACTATCTAGCTTTTTGATGACAGAGCAAATAAAGGGAGTGAAGAAAAGCGTGAACAAAACAAAAATTAAGAGAAATCGGAAACAATGAGTTCCCTACTCCTTTCCATAACCCAAAGACAGCAGGACCGATAAAAGAAAAAGGACACCAAAAAGAAAAGAAAAAACGATTAAACAAAATGTTTTCCTAAAAAAAAGAGGAGGGAGGGGGTAAAATTTAATTAAGGACACGACAACCTATGAATTGATCACCTTGAACATCAACAACTCCTGCAGACATCTGCTTCTATTTACGCTGTGATGAGAAATGAAAAGAAAGGTCACAGGGGGTCATGAGGGTATCACACACCACCAACATCTACTACACTTAATATGGTCATGATAAAGCAACCGTACTGCCCAAACAACGACCACAACAGCTATGGAGATCTACAAGACAACGCTTAACACCATAATCATCCAAAATTTCCTTGTTGGTGACTGGTGGTCGAGACGGTCCAACATTCAACCCACAACTATGGGCTATTCATATTATGTGGAGCTGCATTGACTAGTGAGAGTTTTCCACATCTAGGGAAAAGTTACACAAGAAGGACATATACGCTACGCCTTAATGACCCAAAGCAGTTCTTGTTAGTGACACATCTTACGGGAAAACTACTAAAAAAAGAATACTCATCATTTCAAAATTGATATGTATGACCCATTCAGAAGCTTTACATGCTTACGTTGATTCTGCAGCTTTTGGAGACTTGGTCTTTTTTATTTTCCTGTGTCAAGCCGATTGCTTAGGTAAACAAACAAAGTCAGAGATACATATGAAACTAGGGAAAGGGATGCGATTAGCCTAGGTAGCACCCACCTGTAAACAGACATGACGCCATTGGCTAGACTGGAAATCTTGCCAGCGACCTTGGTCACCCCCTGTTTGACCTCCTCCTTGATGTCTTGAAGGTCAGGGGCATTGGAGCTGTAGTTGGGGGACGGCGAGTGGAACTCCGTCCAAAGTACTCGCCACTGGATATAGAGTTGGAGCCTTCCAGGCGGCCAGGTTTTGTCGCGTCTCAAACTGTTTGAAAAATACAATACAATACAATACAAAGCACGGAATTCATGGTTGGCCATACCCATTTCAAGACAGGAGGATTGCAAGATAAGAAGTCATACTCATGCACCTCCGTCGTTTTATTACTAAAACATGTTACCTGGTCATGTACTCCAACAGCGCCCTATAATGCTAAGAAGAAATTTAATCACAACTGTAGTTATTACAAATGAGGGTTTTCACTGCATAATACAACAGACCCAACTTTTTAAAAATATTTTGAAGAAAATCAATGAACTGACAGTGGCTTTTAATGTGTTTACAAGAAAGATTGCTTCAAATTTAACGTACCGTTGAACTTGCTAAAACAGAAACCTGTCCAAAGTAGAAACCTATCAAAAATAGAATGTCCCCTATCCCCCATGATAAATTGCTATACTTTCTACTCGTCTAACGCAGAAAAACAGAACATAAAATCTGCTCCTTGCCGCAGTTTCTCACACATGATCTACATACAATGTATATGTAATGCATAATGTAACTGAGTACATGTAATGCCAGTACATGCAATGAGAGAACATTCTTATGTCATATTGTACTATCATAGCACTAGTACAAATTATTACAAATGTCGTACATAAT
Source organism: Doris montereyensis (assembly GCA_037039925.1). Lineage (NCBI taxonomy): Eukaryota > Metazoa > Mollusca > Gastropoda > Nudibranchia > Dorididae > Doris > Doris montereyensis. The sequence goes on along the minus strand of JAXRKP010001094.1, from coordinate 124,274 downwards.
ATGTATTATAATGTATTTTCCACTGATTCGAAAGTGAAGCCTATCTAAAACCGAAAACTTTTGACTGCTCCCTTTAATTCCGTTTTAAACAGGGTCAACTGTACATTTTCCAAAAGTGAAACTAAAGGAGCCTTTTAAAAGTATTACTTCTGTATTTATCTCTGGTTTGTGCTAAACTAACTTTAGCCCTATCTTGCTGTTTCATTGAATTTACCCATTCCATCACATGCCATGATCTCAGGGTGAATTAAGAGGAAACAGCAAGATGAAGGAGTAGAAGCTATCATCAGCAACCCTGTCAACCGCAGTCAAAGCTTCAAATGTACATTGCTTTTTCTAAGGTGTTGGTAGATGGGTTTTTGTGTTTACTCCTTAAACTCAATTGTAGTTTGCAGTAATACACATTAATCCTTTTTAGTGCTGACATGATATTTACATATTTAAAAATATTTACAACATGGCCTTACATCATTATCCCTGCCTGTGCCAAAGTACTGGTCTGATGAGATGGACTTGGCGTTGCCAAACTTCTTCTGGGCAACATCACTGGAGCTTGCCGAGGAAGCGGATGTGTCTGCTGTTCTGCGCTCCGACTGGGTCTAGGATTAAAAACAATACGACACTGATTAGCCCGGTCTGACAGAGACAGACAGAAAGTAAGCGCACATAAAATCAAAGAGAGTGAGTAATAGGAGACTTTGGAACAAAGAAAGACATGTTTACTTATATAGCGTCCAAGTCCCAAACTTGAAAACTGTTGTGACCCCTCCTCTCCAAATCAGGTCCCAAAGAAAACATCAAAGGTGAGATGCCAACATTACTGAGTAATAAGAGTAATAACTATAATAATAATTAGAGAAATTTATAGTCATTCTTTTAGTCCTTGAAGCAAATTCGTGAATGCATGGTTGAAGTTCTAAAAATGTGCTAATTTAAAGAGTTCTCTTCTCCTGTTGTTTGAATTCTTACATAGAAAAAAAGATGGGATCTTATACATGCTTCTCCCTACCACTCACACACCATCGGTTCAAAACACAACTTATTCTATCCGTCTCCATCGACAAGCCTGTCTTAATCACGCCTTTATCAAATGAACAATTCACCCAAAACCAAAATTGCCATGGTCATATTTACAAAACTGTGTTATCATCAGCAAATTTGGCAGAAAATATCTTTGATATCAAAGTTATCAAGCTCCAAGAAGATCTTTAGTCCTTAAAAGTGTATGCCACGACAAGGACAAGCATAAAATTGAATTTTCCCCTTGTACATAGAAAGAAAGATATAACATGCAACATTAAAATTGAATTGTATATTCCCCAAATTGTTTCACAAATAACCGCCATTGTTTTCTCCTCAACTCTTCAAACGTTATTGACGTTGAAAAGCCTTTTATAACCAGTCAAATATACAGATGTCTATGACAAGAGTGATAGATACAAAACAACTAGAACAGAAACGCATGGTAAAACATGAACAGAGATCAGCATTGAACCAATGTTCTGTCAGTCACACACAACTCGGTTCTACTATTATGATCACTTCAGTTGGCCCACAACAACGGAGAAATGTGCACTATGAGACAACCAGTCCCATTATGGCATTTCCAACAATATATCTATCTCGTACCCATGAAAGACCTACCGTCAAACAATTGTGAGAACAGTAGATAGAGAAGAAATACACAGGTGCAATGTGTCACTGTGTCTTAAAATTGACCACATTAAATAATCACAGCTGTGATACACATGGCTTGGAAATACAAATCTAAACCCATTGAAATATTGCACACACATTGTGATAACCAATGGTGAGATTAATAGCAATTAAGAACACACAAAAATGGAGACAACTTCAAAAACCTACCTAACCTTGTATGCATTGATAATAATTTATGACCACAAAATATCAATAAAGTAACTATCAACTGAAGAATATTGTGCTCTTGATATATCCACTATGGTTTACTTTACACATAATTTCTACACCAAAGTTTTTCATTATCTTACAGAAAGTACACACTAGAAAGGAGCAAATGATGATCACTGAAAGGAAAGAATGAGAAAAAAAAGTAAAAGGAGAGAAGCAGAACCTACAACAAGCAGTGTCCGTCTACCGCCCAACACTGCATGGAGCAGTTGCAGAAACCTGAAGGATCATCTCTCGAGACAAAGGCACATCAACGATAGACTTGCAGAAATGGGTGTCTAAGCATGCTTTTTTTTTTTTTTTTCTCTTCTTTTTTTTTTTTATAACCCAGATTCAATAGCCAGAATCCATCAGTAATGAAGAACTTTGGCAAAGAAGTAACCAGGAGCCAAAAGAAGAGCAACTCCAGGGACGATAGTGAAGATCTATAGGTCATGCGCTATGGACAAACCCAACATAACTGCAAGACAAATGTTGATGTCGAATGTCCCAGGACTTGTTTCATTGAAATTTACCACATCCACAAAATGCAGATCTCAGGGTGAATTTCAAGGAAACAGCAAGATCAAAGATAAGGTTTAGAATGGAAGAAAAGAAATGGCGACTTATCAGCAGTGCCTGCCAACCATCCACTGTGGAAGGACAGAGAAAAAAAAAGCGGTCCGTGGACAACATGGAGGAGAGGAGAGACTTGGAAAGCGGGAGTTGGCTCGACAGAGATGAATGGAACCAACAATCAAAGATAGAAGAGAGTGGAAGTGCTTGTCCATTGGCATATGATCTGACAGGGTTAAAGGGCATGAATGGAAGATGTTTAAAATGGTTTATGATGAGATTTTTTATGAATGTGATTACCGTTTAATTTGTGAGCAGACAAGTGGCCCTGATGTGTAAAAGACTTGTGAAAGTTTGTGGAAAATAAGTCTGCACTTCTGCTAGTTTGGGAGAGTTGATAAAATTTGAAGTGAGCTATGTTTTGATGTTTTGTGATAAGAATGTATTACCAGACGTGAATGTACTAACAGAAAAGACGGAAAGCTTTTGCTTCATTGAAACTGTATGTGGCGATCTCAGGTGGAATCATGGGTATGAGGAAACAGCGAGATGAAGATAAGTGAAAGAAGAGTAAAAGGAAAGCAGTATGACTTGCCAGCAGACCGCCACGGCCAACTGATGGGGAGACTAAAAATGAATCAAGCTGTTAACAGGCAATGTCTTCCAACAGCCGTCAGCTACAACACTGATACCAAGCAAAATGACAAAAATATCCCTTACACATATGAAACAGTTTTCAACCAGAGAGGGACCAAACAAAAACGCACATAAATTAAGATATAAATTCCACCTGTTTCAAAAACAGGTGGAATGAACACATCAGTACTTCTACTGAAGAATTTCACTGATACAGGCATGTCGTACAGAATGATAATGTTAAACTGATTTCTAAACTTTAATGCTTCATGAGCTATGCTCTGAGAGAGAAAAATCCTCAAAGGGCCAGCAGCATCATTGACGCGCCATTTTTTCATCAAATCTTAATTGCCACTTTATTTGGTAAGAGGCTGAAAAACTGTTTTGCTTAACCTCAGCACAAAGAACAAAAGGATTAAATCTTAACATAAGACCAATCATTACATTCTTTCAATGCAGATCATGCAATATACTCAAGCTAACACAAGTAATGAGAAAACTGGATGCAAGTTGTGAGAAATAAAAGGCTCTTTTCACTGAAAAACAAAAAGGGAATACACATGAAGAAAACACACTGAAAAGAAAGCACAACAAAGCGTAAATTTTGTCATCGTTTTTGAACTCTACAGTCTACACCAAGGTTTTATACCTCAGCCACAAGCTTTTTGATAACAATGCCTTCTACACACTCTGACAAGAAAACACAAAAAAATAAATAAATAGGAGACCTGAAAAAAATAAGGCAAGCCTTTTAAATAAAATGAGAAAACAGGAGGAAAAAAAAGAAAAAAGGGAAAGAAAATTATTTTTTAAAAATATACTGAGCTGCCTTCACTATTTTTACACTAGAAAAACATTGGAAATTTTAGTAAAAAATACAAGTAAGGGTAAATTTAATTGTTTAATAATAAAAGGAGGTGTGGGGTAGGGAAAGGTTTGAGGGATGTCTATTCTACTACAGAGAACAAAAAACAACAGTAAACTATCACCATCCTTCATAGAAAATGAGATGAGATCACATGAGAGTTTAATAGCCAAAAACCACACATGTATGGGGAGGAAGGAGAGGGAAAGGGTGTTATAGGAAATAAGAAGGTAAGTGGGGGGGGCAACGGTTTACATGCTAGACAGACAATGCACACGTATCTTATGCAATAGAAAATGGTAGAGTAGACTGGCCCTTAAAGTCATATGTAGGCTCACTGCTCACTTCAGCTGAGCTGATAGATGCACCATCATCCACCAACCATGCTGATCATGAAGGTGTTGGTTTCAACTAAATGAACTTACTCAGTGCCAGTCAGCTAGTTTTTGACAATGTGCTATACTATAAGTGTTGCCATAATGCCGTATTGCCCTTTTCGCTTTCACTACAATCAGAGAGTCTGTAGGGTTCTGGTACAATCTCAAGAGACTCACCTCACAGAAGACTTACTATCACTGTAGGTGATCATAAAAGTTCTCTGTTACGCTCCTTGATTTAAGCTTTTATGTATATTTGATTTATGCTGTCAGCGTTTCAGTTTCATGATGTCATTATCATTTATAAAGCCCATAGTAAGCAATGCACATCAAAACTCAATAGAGACTGAAACCACACCAGTTGATTAGTGTTACATAAAATGGTATGAGTGAAACAAATTGACAGCTAGCTGGGAAAAAAAGAGAAGAAAACTACAAATATTTCAAGGATAGAAATACATCTATAAAAATAACTAAACAGTGGAAGCCAAGGCAGCAGTGCACACTGATAAAAACTATCAGAAGAATGAAAATAAAGGTGGTTCTAAAAATCACTGTAAAGCAAATCAAAGGTCCATGTATGCTGTTTGGGGGGGGGGGGATCAATAACAGTAAAACAATGCTAAGCGTTTTTGGCAACCCTTGTTTGAGCAAGCCTCGTATCAGTTTTAGCAACCGTTCATTCACAACCAGTGGGGACATACTTCAAGGCGTGATTTTTTCCTCCTCCTCAGTATTAATATAAACGTATGCGAAGAAAATCTTACTCAAATCCATTTTCTACAGTCTCTTGCAAGTCGTCCTCCCCTTCGTCTTCTACATAGCTGCATGCAACAAGATATAAATGAAATCAGGCAATAACAAAATGTAAACGAGTACAATGAATATTTCAGAAGTGTTCGTCGATGAAGGCTTCTACTTTAATACTTATTTCATTCAAAGAGGGTGAACTGATGAAGGCTTCTACTTTAATGCTTATTTCATTCTGAGAGGGTGAATTGATGAAGGCTTCTACTTTAATACTTATTTCATTCAAAGAGGGTGAATCGATGAAGGCTTCTACTTTAATATTTATTTCATTCAAAGAGGGTGAATCGATGAAGGCTTCTACTTTAATGCTTATTCATTCAAAGAGGGTGAATTGATCAAGGCTTCTACTTTAATACTTATTTCATTCAAAGAGGGTAAATCGACGAAGGCTTCTACTTTAATACTTATTTCATTCAAAGAGGGTGAATTGATCAAGGCTTCTACTTTAATACTTATTTCATTCAAAGAGGGTGAATCGAGGGCTTCTACTTTAATGCTTATTCATTCAAAGAGGGTGAATTGATCAAGGCTTCTACTTTAATGCTTATTCATTCAAAGAGGGTGAATCGATGAAGGCTTCTACTTTAATACTTATTTCATTCAAAGAGGGTGAATTGATCAAGGCTTCTACTTTAATACTTATTTTCTTATTTCATTCAAATGCTTATTCATTCAAAGAGGGTGAATCGATGAAGGCTTCTACTTAATACTTATTTCATTCAAAGGGGGTGAATTGATGAAGGCTTCTACTTTAATACTTATTTCATTCAAAGAGGGTGAATCGACGAAGGATTCTACTTTAATGCTTATTTCATTCAAAGAGGGTGAATTGATCAAGGCTTCTACTTTAATGCTTATTTCATTCAAAGAGGGTGAATTGATCAAGGCTTCTACTTTAATGCTTATTTCATTCAAAGAGGTGAATCGACGGCTTCTACTTTAACGCTATTTCATTCAAAGATGGTGGATCGATAAGGCTTCTACTTTAATGAATCGACGAAGGCTTCTACTTTAACACTTATTTCATTCAAAGAGGGTGAATCGATGAAGGCTTCTACTTTAATGCTTATTTCATTCTGAGAGGGTGAATTGATGATGGCTTTTACTTTAATACTTATTCATTTAAAGAGAATGAATTGATGAAGGCTTCTACTTTAATGCTTATTTCATTCAAAGAGGATGAATCGATAGAAAAAGTGGTGGTAAACCATTTGGCCATATTTTCTGTGAGACCCTGAACTTTCACACCAAAGCACAACAACAGGAACACTTGCGTCATCTAATGACAAAGATCTGAGGTCAAAATGGCATGTAGTTGATCTTAAGGGAAAGACAAAGCTACGGTACATGTGATATAGCATTGAGGGTCTTAGGATATGTGAAGGGTAGGCGGGAGTATTCTTGTAATAGTCAAGTCCAGAGAGATGGCTGGCATACCAATAATAATATTGAACTAATTTAAAACTATCAAAACGATTCCCTGTCTATAAATATAAATGCTAAAATAGTATCTTTTAATTACTTTGTTGCATAGACAATATGTTAAGATAAGATAAGATAATTTATTGATCCGATATGAGAAAATTGACTTGCTCACGTGACACAATTTCACAAAGCTACAAACTTCTATTTAAACACTAGAATAGAATCAGAATGCGCACATAAAGGGGGTGGGTGAGGGGAGTGGGAAAATGAATAAAATTCACTTGATCGTAGACAGTTGTGCTGTGTTACGGTACAAACAAAAGTCAATTCAGACATTCTACTATAACATAGAAAAGTACATGTATATAAGTGTAGGTGGAAAGGAGAAAAAATTCAAAGTCTGTGCTCAGTTTGTAATAGTCAATAGGGAACACATTAGTTTTTGTATCCATCTTTCTTTGTTCTTTTAGATAAACAAAAATCTATTGCTTCTTTCTGATAATCTAAATTTTTGGTGCAATGGATGTGTCGGATTTTCTATAACAGAGTTAGTTTCTGAACTATTGACTTTTCAAGCAGAGACAGGCCATAATGATCTACATGTTAGCATCACCTCACTACAATGGCTGTGAATTTATACAGCAATTAAATTCATGGAGTGCAAAATAAATTCTTTGCTGGCTATCTTTTTTATCTGCTTTTTTAAATCTTTGGAGATGTGAAAAGGATTTGTTTTCTTAATTCTTAAATGAAGAATGTAAAAAAAAACCTGACATGACTAGCCTGGTTCTAATTAGTCTCATCATAGTCAACCGACCACAAGCTGGAAATGTTCTCATAAAATCAAATGTGGGTTCAAGTCTTTAGTTTCCTTCATCTGTAAAGATGCTCTTATGCAAGCTTGATAGAAATAGTATAGCTGTACAAAAAGCTGTGCCTAGCAAAATGACTATAATATATGACTTATCAAACTCTGGCTTCATTGGGTGAAAAAGTATTGAGTTTATCTAACTTTTTACAAATTTTATATATATATATATATATATATATATATATATATATATATATATATATATATATATATATATATATATATATATATATATATATATATATATATATATATATATATAACAGTTAGGTTAATAGAACACCACCTTACATTAGACATTTAAAATTTTTCTCTGCAACACTTTACATGATAGAAAAACACATAAATAAAAGGCTCGGATAGGTTCATACTTTTGACATAAACTATGAGTCTTATCAATTCATACTTAAATCCATCATTATTAGTGTCCTACGTGATGTTATCGAGTGCATTGGGGAAAGAAAAACACTGTTGTTAAAATCTTGTTCATTGTTTCATTTATACTCACACTTTCTTTTGACTGGGGACAGTATAAGGTGAGCAGAGTGAATGTCAATCTTAGACTAATTCAATGCTTTACACAATCAGTTTCTTTACACATACACACATTCGTCCCCCCCCCCCCCTCTGTGAAGTGTAATGTATATTTCAATTCACACTTTTATGTAAAATTTCATTTGTGGGACACCAATTGCATTATTTTTCTGTGCTTTCTTTTGTTTTGTGTTTACATAATTCTTGATATTATCATTCGACTGAAATCAATATTCATCTTACGTTGATGTAACTTTTTGACAATTAAATATAAATAACAACTAGGTTTGTTTTACACGGTGACAGCTATTCTTATATTCTGTGGACTAAGATCCCCCCCCCCCCCATCTTGCAAAGAAAGACCACACCACAGTAAGACACCAAGCTGCTAACTATACAAACAAGCAAACGATGATAAATATTTCTTGACATGCCCCTGTATCAATGCAACAGCACCCACTTGTCTTCTTTTTTTTGCTGGCGGCGTCCGGTTATCTAGACCGGCCTTTTCTTCAAACTGATCAAAGTCCCATCCTCCACTGCGATTCTTGTTGCCCCAGCCGGCATTGTTATCATTGCCGTAAGAACTGTCACCTCCCTTCCTGCACAGACAAACAACATCAAGTCACAGAGATTAAAACTTGTCACATTATTGCAGCCGAGGCGGAAACTATACAGCAACCGGCTTTAAAACACTAACACAGATTTTTTTTTAGATTTTCACCTCACTTGTTTCCTAAAACTTTTCGCATTTTCTCACAAGAGAACATTAATAATGCATACAGTAACAAAAAAGACAAAGACTCATTTTCATAACAAACGTTTGCATTCACTAAGAAAGGTCTGGTTTCAATGCTTTCTTTGCATTCACTAAGAAAGGTCTGGTTTCAATGCCTTCTTTGCATTTACTAAGAAAGGTCTGGTTTCAATGCCTTTCTTGCATTCACTAAGAAAGGTCTTGTTTCAATGCCTTCTTTGCATTCACTAAGAAAGGTCTGGTTTCAATGCATTCCTTGCATTCACTAAGAAAAGTCTGGTTTCAATGCCTTCTTTGCATTTACTAAGAAAGGTCTGGTTTCAATGCCTTCCTTGCATTCACTAAGAAAAGTCTGGTTTCAATGCCTTCTTTGCATTCCTACACTGACTAATTTTCTTTCTTCTCTGCCTTTTCTAGAAGCTGGAGAAGAAGTAGCAAAATCATTTCCTGAGGAAAAGCAGTCACGGCTAGACAAAATATAATAATCAACACAAACAGGGAAATGAGAGAAAGAAGAGGATAATAGTAAAGCCGAGAAGCTAAACAGGTGACTACCGATATTTATAATCGCCAGAAAGAAATTAATAAATATATGAATAAATAAAGAAAGAGAAAAAGGAAGAAACAAAACGATTGTCTTACTTTGAAGAAGACCACGTTGAGACAAACTCAAACTCGTCATCGAAAAAATCCCTTCGACTGCTCTTGGATTTTTCTCCGTAGCTGTCAAAATCTCTGCGTCCTGAGCCCCCAGAACTGGGCGATTCTTGCTGAATGGTCTGCATATCCGAGATGGCCGAATGGCTGATGCCTCTGTTATGGGGTTAAAAAAAAAAAAGAACAAGAAACCTTAAAAATTTGTCACCCTACATGAAATTCTACTGGTGGACTCAAAACTATCAGTTCCCAAAATGTGCAATTTCCCTCAAAATCTTCACTACTTTCCAAAAGGAAGATGATAGAGCTTCCCCTTGAGTGTTTCATGATGCTGTCGGTCTGACTGAATCCTTTCTCTTATTTTGCCTTGGCCAAAGACTCATTTATACTTGGCTTCAATGAGGACTGTCGGGATAATGTGTAGCTTTTCCAATGATACAAACTTTGGGTGAAACTAGGCTGGCTAGATATCAAACCTCATGACCTAACAACTGTCAGGTCACAACATTAACAACTAAGAAACAATGTCTTTTTTTTCAGAATCAGTCACAGTTATGTTTAAATTTCTACACTTAAAAAAAATCAAAATTGCAATCGTGTTAGGTTCTTCTTCTGGCACAAATGAAGATAAAAGAATATTCTAAACCTCAGTGAAGATATTAAAAGTGTGTATTCCATGTGAGATCCTACAGCTCAGTTAGTTTTAACAAAAAGCATTATATGACTCAATGCACTGTTCTTAGAATCCACAACGTTGTTCATATCTTCTGTTGCCCTTTTAAAAGTGTACAACTTAAAAACAAGAAAAAAATTACTAACCTCATGCTCAAACACACATTCTATCCTACCATTTTCACTCCCTCCTTTGCACACACACACACCCCCCCCCCCCTCCCCCCAAATTAAAACCTAACTAATCAGGGATTTGGCAGTGCTAACAGACAAATAAAAAGTTGGCATAAAATCTACAAACTCACTTGTTGCCAGCAAAGCCCATGCCAAGCCTCTCAAATTGCTCTGCTTTCTTGGGGTCGTTCCTCAGTAGTTTCTCCTCCTCTTTCTTCCTTTGCAGGCTCATGTCTTTGTAGGCCAATCTCATGCTGGCCCTGAAAAGATGTAGATGGCGATATCCAATCACAAAAATGCTACCACGAAATGTGCTCAGAGTATCTAAAGCCTTGACCCTTTAGCGTTTAAACCAACAAAATATGACACACGCAAAACCTCCGCTGAAAGTTTACAGCGACAGAGACCGACACCTGCCAATACCGGCCCACACAATGTTCGAGCTGACAGAAACCGACAAGTGACACACCTCTTTGTTGCTAACTCTAATGGGTCATATAAATGATGCTATTATTCTAAATGTAGAATAGAATACAAGATTAAAGGTCATGGCAGCTTCACGTAACCAACTGTAGGTAGTGGCGCGAAAGAGCAGATCGATCCACATTGTTTTGTGAAGATGAGATGGCAGGAAGTCAGAGAAAAATGTGAACAAACTGGGTTGCCACAGCGTTGAGGAAGTTGAATGTCCAGAGCAAGATGGCCACCGCTTAATGTAAACACGAAAGGTGTTTTATCCATTATACACATGGCAGGATGATACCCCCCTTTTTTTCGAGGCAATTGTCCATGTGATCGTGTCACATTTTTGATTGAGAAAACAAGAAAAGAGCAATGAAAATTGTAGCCCAAAGACTTGCTTTGCATTAACAAGCTGGTACCCTATTTTCATACTAACTACAATTTTTGTTATTGTAATTTGGCAGGTCTGAATATAAACATAGACAATAACATGATAAATATAAGCCAATGAACACCATCACATCTGTGCTAAAGTGTCAGTCTTACTGAGAAGTTATTGCAGGTCCCATTTCTTCATTGAAGTTAGTGCCCATCTGCACCTGAGCCGAATGGCACACTTAACCTAGTGTCTACATTGCCAGATTTGGAATCGTGATGTCCTCGATTTGAATCCCAGCAATGCTAGATCCAACGTTGTGCTCATTGGGAAAGACGTCTAATGCTCATGTTCCCATGTGACCCAGGTGCAAATGGGCATTAATAACCTAGCGTTTACGCTGCCAGATTTGATGTCATGATGTCCTGGGTTTGAAAATCAGCAATGACAGGTTCCGTATTTGATGTCATGATGTCCTGGGTTTGAAAATTAGCAATGACAGGTTCCGTATTGTGTTCCTTGGGAAAGATACTTACTTAACATGCGTATACATAAAAGACAAATGAGTGGATGCACTATGTCTTAAAGGACTCACATCTGTTTCTCCTGTTCCTCTGTCGTCTTGGCCTCTTCGATGGCAATGTTCTTGGCCAGCTCCTCCTTCTCCTTGTCCACTTGCTGTGCTCGGCTTTCAATCTCACTAAAGTTCTTTTTCACCCTCTGGGCACCAAGACCCTTCTGTTGAGACAAAAAGTGACAGGGCCACATAACACAATTTGACAATGTAAAAGGTCCTCTCAAAAAATACCCTGCCAGGGGTACCAAAACAGTGTCCCAGTGGGGGCACGGCACCTCTGGAGAAATTGAAGCAATTTTGAATAACCTAAGCACTCTACTACCCTGTTGAAATGTGTATTCTAGTAATGTTTAGTTAAAGTTTTATATTTTAATTCATCTCAATCCCATATCTTTGTTTTCCTTGTCCTATCTTTGTTTTCCTTTTAGAGAAATGAAGTCATGATTGATTGAGCTCTCTGCAAAATGTACGGACACATCTAGAACAAAGTGCATTTCCAATACAGCAAAATAGAACATGTGCATGACATCCTTCTTAAGAGAAGATGGAGGTGGATATGACATATTCTAAGGAAAGAAGAAGGGAACATCACGAAGACTGCCCTACATTGGATCCCAGAAGGTAAAAGGAGACATGGCAGGCCAAAGACAACGTGGAGACAAGACAGTAGGGAATGAAATAAAGGACTGGGGCGATACCCGAAATCCTTAAGACTTTTGCCATAGAAAAAGAAAGATGGAGCTCCTTCGTAAGTGTGCACAAAGCAACAATATCTACAACAATAACAAAACTGGATGATTGATGGGACAAGATAGTACAGAAATCATGATTTACGGTCAACAAGAAGACTTAAGTGTACAACTAGTGTATGACCCAATCTTACGCCTTTCTTAGCTCCTGGTGCCTTCTTGGTCCCAATGATGGCCTTGCGAGGCTCTGCTTGCATCATGGCTTCTGTAGGGGATGTGCTCAAGGCAGCTTCCACATTGGGGCCGGCGGTTGGGTCCACTGATAAAAGGGGAAAAAAAGATGGTGTGGTACATTAGAAGACATCAAGCTGTTTGTGGGTCATGTGAAAAAGATCAAAAGGAAGGAAGCAGGACCAACGAGCAGTACCCATCAACCTCCCATGATTGGATGAGGGAGAGAGGGAGTGCGGCAGAGAGGGAAAAAGTGAGACAGACAGACAGGCACACAGAGAGTGAGAGGGGGTGGGGTGGAGGGTGGTGGTAGTGAGGCAAGGAGAGATAGACAGGTACATAGAAGAGAGAAAATGAGGAGTCTGATGTAAGCAACCCAGCACAACCCTGAGAAGTTTAACTATCATGCAATCAAAGCTGGTGGTGATGAAAAGGGATAAGGATGGGCTTATAGTCCATACTCCCGCACAGGTGCAGGCTCACCGACTGTACATCACTTTCCCCACTTTATCCAAACCCCTTTTTCGACTCCCAGGGAGCATAACCTAAAGCAACCAGTATGGCGCTTCATACTAACACACACAAAAAAAAACCTGTTCTCTACCCATGGCTGGGTACTCAGTCACACCTGAGTCGATTGAGGAAAGCAGAGTGGTGTACCTGTCCTAAGATAACAGTGTCGCGACAAAACATCTGAGCTAGCCAGGGTCTCGAACCAGTGTCGGCATCATATACTCACGACACTACCATTTCGCTACAACACCTCCTATGATGTCAGGAATGTTTTATAGAGGCAACCAGCACCAGTGTACATACCATCGGCATCCTTGCCGTTGACTGCATTGTTTTTCGCCACTGGCTGCATGTCCCCGCCACCCAATTTGGCGTTGTCAGCGATGGGCGTCGTGGAAGGGAACTTGTCTTGGGCATGTTCTGAGAAAAAGTCGACTTCCTTCGTCTCAGGGGAACTAGGGTCATTGTGGGATTCAATGAAGAGCTGGAGTTTGAAGGGAAAGAAAAGTAGGCAGCTATAAATGCTAGGAGTCACCAATCAATCTCTTTCTCACCTCACAGACAACTGAGCGTGTCTCCATGAACACCAAAAGCATGGATAATTATCATGTCAAAACTGTTTCAACAATATTTTATACGGATCCTACAAAGCTGCAGCCACACCAAACAAAACAAATAAACACACACACACGAATGTGCACATGATGTTTGAAGGGGGGGGGGGGGGTCATAGTTGGTGAGTACAGTTGGCAGAGGATAACTGTCAATATTGAACAACAAACAAAACTAATTTTCACAAAACTATGTTAAAAATTCAGGTCTTATTCAAATGAAAATAAGTTTTTAAAAAAACCTGTTTTTTTCAATCCATTTCATCTTACTTGTAGCATCAAAATACGTCTCAATTATAATGAAGGAAATAAATCTTACAGGTTTCTTTTTTTCTATTTTCCACAAAAACGTTTGCTAGAAATCTAAGACATGTTATGAAATAAAGCAAGGAAATTATTTGTTTCTATCTATCAGACTAAGATACTTGAAATAAAAATCTAACGTTAACCTGAACTGAGAGACTTTCACATGTAAAGCATTCAACAATTCTACACAAAGTGGATACATGTACATGTATTTTTCAGCAAGTACCTTAAAAAGCCCATAGATTCTACAGATTTCATACAATGGGAAATAATGTTCTGGCCGTTTTATATTCTTAGGTTTAGGATATGTGCATACATTAGTAAAACAATAATAATAAATAGCAATAGCAACAATAATTTAATGAAGCTGGTGATGATGATATCAATACTAAGAACAATAATAACCATGATGATCATCATCGTATTATTATAAGAAAGTCATCCCATTTCGATCCCTCTCAACACAATTCCAAAAAATGATAGAACCAAAATTTGCCAGCTAGGATGCACTTCAAAGTTTTCAAGAAGAGAAGCTTTTCATGAGCATTAACATAAACACTGGCAAAAAGGAAATCACTGGGACTGACTATTTCTGTGAGCATAAAAAAAATTAAATGAAATGTAAAGGCAGGAGCAGAAAGATCAGGTGTGGCAATGATTGAACCAAAGATGTACCACATTGACAGTCTCTGAGGTTAATTTGAATGAAAATTAGTAAACAAAGATGTTAGTACAAAAATGACTTCATGGAGTATAGTTTTACTCAATATCATAATTAATTTGAAAAAGCAACAGCTTTGGAATTGCTATTTCATTTACTACTTCCACTTAACTCTTCACAAACATGTCAGCCAGTCAATCAGGCACACACACACACACACACACTCTCTTTCTCTCTCTCCCAGAAGCATCTTTAATCTGAACTTTGTTATTTGTTCAATTGAAATTTTCCCCATCCACCATATGCAGCGATCTCAGGGTGAATTAAGAAGAAATGACAAGATGAAAGAGAAGTGAGAAATAAAAGTGTGAGAGGAAAGAAGTAGAACCTACCAATAGCTCCCGCCCTCTTATTCTGAACCAGACGATCAAACACAAAAAGAATTTAACCCCAACCTATAATTAGTGCATATATGAAAAAGTAAGGATTCGCAATAAACTCATTTTGAAACTTTTGCATTTTTAAAACTATAAAAATTACTTATATCACTAATCTTTAGTTAGTGTGAGGCAATAAATCAAAATAAGTCATTATCAGAGGAGAAATGGAGCCAATTTTCTTGAAGAAAACTTATGAGACAAATGATATCCACAAAAGTTAGAAGGTATGTCATATCGAAAGTGAAACACAGAAAGACATTTTTCACTAAGGTCTTCATTTGTAACACAAAACAACCAAAAATCCAACTTGTAAAATAAAGCAAATTTTTCGACAAGACGAAGGGCCAAATCCAATGACATGAAATGTCAAAGTAGTCACTCACAGTCCATAGAAATATTGGTACTAAAATTTGATGATTGAAAAGAAAGAAAGAGAGAGAGAGAGAGAGAGAGAGAGAGAGAGAGAGAGAGAGAGAGAGAGAGAGAGAGAGAGAGAGAGAGAGAGAGAAAGAGAGAAAGAGAGAGAGAGAGACAAAAGAGAGAGAGAGAGAGAGACACACACACACACAGATATCTCTCTAAGCTCTTGTGTGAAATAAAATGAAGTTAAAAAGAAAAGTTGCCAGAAAGAATTACGAAAGACCACAGCAGCAGTCAAAACCATTATTCCCTCCTCTGCATGTTAAAATGCAAGGACTTTGTGACATGCAACCAGACACAATTGGCAACACTTACAAGTATCTAACATGTAACAACACAGGTCAAGAAAACATGGTTTCCATTTCAAAATCAAACTTTTGACTCTTTCTTCAGAGCTCTGAATTAGCTTACATACCCAAACTCTCATAAATGTCATACTGAGTATGAAACAGGCAATCAGTAAGTAATGACAACTGTTATATTCTTTGTTCTTCAATCACAAACAAATAGCGTCTAAATTAATCTGGAAAAAGCAGACGGAACAATAGGAAATCTAGTTAAACAAACTGCTATATTTCAATACAAAACGTAAACATGAAAAATAAAGCATAGCCTTTTCTATAACAAAAATAAAAGCCTTAAATAAACGTTTCTTAAGTTAATACTTCCTGGTTTTATTTAGGCAACTGACCGTCAACAGGGTTTTAAAAGGTTCTGAATAGCAGGTTAGAGCTTGTAACAAGCACTAGGTAATTGTGATGAGAAAAATGGCCAGCTTATATAACTTGAAAGTATTAGGAAACTGTGTAAACAAGCCAACTGCATGTAATGAAAAATTGCATGACCTGAAGGGCAGATGCCGCCAAAATTAATTTGCATCACCTCTCATGTCAACAACATTACAGTCAGTCATAACAAACAACAAAGGGCCCACATTTGGTGCAAAGAACTGTAAGAAAAATGAGTCAATACAGTGTGAACTTAAAGAGAAAAACCTCTATCAGACTGTTTCCCATGCAGTGGTTTTGAAACCACTGCACCTTGACAAGACAGCTTTATTTTCAACCCCCAGAAAATCAAAGGAAACAACGATGGGAAGAAGAAACTAAATATATATACAAAAGAAAGATAAAAAAGCCAAAGCATGCAGAGATAATATCAGGTACAGGGTGTCATCCCAAGGGCTGACCTGTCCTGTTTCAACAGCCTTTCCTTCTCCTCAATGAATGGCTGGAAATGGAATGAAAGGTGGTAAAGGGGCACAAAATGGATATTTTTAGCAATTTGCTGAAACAGGGCATGCACACAATAAACTAGATCTTTAACCAGGGCACCGTAAAGAAGAAGCAAAATGAACAACACAATGAAATTTGGACATTCCAGTCTACACTATACATTAAGATTTTTCCATTAACTCAATTCAGTTAATGAATAAAAAAGAGGGCAAATAATAGGATTACAGAAAAATCATAAAATTGTACCATAATCAAACCAAATTAAGGAAACTTTTCAAACTTTTGGGACAAAACACACCACTCAAATTAGAAACAACTTTGAGCTGTTTTGTTTTAAAAAAATTCAAAAGTGAATGGCAAAAGAGTTCAAAATTTCAGTAACGAAATAGGCATTGGGTAGCATGAGGCAGATTTATTAACTATCACTATTGCTTAAGTTCCCATGTTCAATGGGTTTTGTTGGCTAAATCAATTCACAAATGAATTATCTGTCCTTGAATAAGAAACAGACAGGTGGTTACTCTTTAGTGTCAAGCCTGAATCCCAGAGTTCATTATAGTAAAATATGAAGGCAGTGAGTAAACCATGTCATTCGTAATAAAACAATAATGCTATTACAACCGCAATATAACTAATACTACTACCCCTACTACTGCCACACTTGCTAAAAAGAGTTCTAATAAGAGTAACAATAACAATTATGGTGATGATAATAATGACAAGAGAAGACAAAGAACAAGGAACAGGATGGTCATGAGAAGTGGAAGAACAATAATGATAACAATAACAAGAATAGGAATAATATTTTAACGGCAGTAGTAAAAGAAATAATAGGAACAGTAATAATTAAAATACTGTAATAATATAATAATAACGACAACAATTACAATAAAAGTAGTAGCAGTAGCAGATGTATACATATTTTTCTTATTTAATAATCATGTCTACTTGCCGCTTTGAAAACCATCAGTCCGCTTTTTCTTTAGCTGGAAGGCTAAATTGTCGGTTAAACTCAAATCAAAGAAGCAACAATTCTAATTCAGATTGGCAAGGCTGCATTTCTCTCTATGTGGAATAAACCATTGTAGATTTACACCTTGCAGTAAGCCTAAAAATAGCAGAACTCTGCTAACCGCTTCTAGCAAGTGTTTGGCACTTTGATGTTGACGACAGTCACCAACCAGAGATAATGACTTCTATGGTCCGCATGAGCATATGACACTTGTAGAGCAGTCGCCGTTATTGGAACATATTGGCCAGATCACAGACACCGCCATAACCAATACAAATCATGTTTCACTCACTGACTATAAGGAACTGATGATGGTCTGGATTAAAACTGAATTTAAATTAGGCCGTTTATATTGAAATATACATTGTTTGTTATTTCTAATGTTTCTTATACATCCATCTCCCGCTTGTTTTGATTCTGAGCTCTAGGCCTTAAAGGTTTGGCCAATAAAAATTACGTAATGATTATCTAGGCTACATCCCCCCATTTGTATTCTATATTCGCCAAAGAGATTGTCTGGCTAAGGAGACCACATCCTGTTCTTACCCGAGGACCGGCCTCTTAGGTGAAGACCAAACACTAATGACAATAAGAATGATAATAACAACAATATTGGTTTGGTAACTACTAAAATACATTAAAAAAACAAAGCTAGAAAGGCCTTGATTTTTTTATATTTTTACCAGCCGGAGACGAACCGATAAAGACGCACTCTATTCAAAAACTAAACGCAGAACAGAAGCACTTAAAACATAACAAATCAGACCTATATCTAAAGGATCATCATGGCCAAAAGAGAAAAAAGGAATTCTCTAGGACAATTATATAAGACTAAGAGACAGTAGGCGAGTTCAAGCCTTTCAGAACGTCAACAGGTTCATAATCTAGACTAAGATCTAGATCCTACCATACCAGAGGTTGGCTTCTCATTTAATAATAATAACAACAACAAAAGCAAGAGTAGAAGAAGGTGAAGAACAAGAAAAAGTAATAATTGAAAATTTTCAAAATGACAATATTAATAGTACTAACAATGGCATTTATTATTGACCAAATAAATGTGCCGAATAAAGCAACCACAAAAAAATACACTATTCATTATATTGAACTACAAAATGAAAAATGGTCTAAGGAGATATTGTTGTAATCGCAATTGTTTGTCTCGTTTTAAATAATATCCAATGTATTCCTATTTTCATTGCTTATTGACTTGCAATGAAAAAGATTAATACATTATCTATTGCGCTTGCAATGAGTTGATGTACAGGTTCACGGTATAGAATTTTGCATTGAAAAAATGTGGTGACACAAAAGAGCTGTCACCCCCCTATCTGGTCAATCTCATCAGGTCTAATCGAGAATACCTCAACAAGATCAACACATAATTAAGTGAAGAAAACAGGATTGGTGAAAACAAAAATTCAAACAACCAATAAAAAACCAGGTCAAAAATGCAAACTCATGGTAATTACACTTTATCTCAAAATCTGAAAAATTATATGTACAGAACCAAAATACCATTTAAACAAACGATGAGAATTCTAAGAAAAAGGCAGAATGTATCATACTATATATAAAAAGGAGTTTAAAAATATTTAGTGTTTGAGGGGATTGGGAAATACATGTAAATGATATCATCTAAAACAGTTCTAAAAAAGAAAAAAGACAACAGCAAAGAGAAGTCTTCACATGCTTACCTTAGATCCATGCAACCTCATAGCGTGCTGAGCCAAGGAAAGCACTTTGTCACGGTAAAGACCAGCAGCCCTACTGTGGTATTTCTTCTGGGCATCAAGTAGTGACACATCCATGCTGATTGAAGAACAATTTCTGGTACAAAGCAAAAGTAAATTCTAATTTAGTTTGTTGAGTGTATTATATTAACTGACTGTCAAAACTTTCATCACACTGTCATCTGAAAGGCAAATTGTTGCTGCCAATCAGCATCCACGTATTGTAGCAATTTTTGAGTAAGACCTAAATAATCAAGATAGGATTCAAGGAGACGTTCAGTGCCACTGTGCCACTGATAGAGCAGTGAAAAGTTTTAAGCATTTCCATTGTTTCAATGTGAATATTATATTAAGGAGACAATGGGGAAGGCTACTATTATAATTTTGAGAAAGATTATGTTTTTTTTAAAGGTTTTTACACGTATAGTGACAGGCATGGATAAAGTACGATCTCTATTTGTGGTCATCAATGAAATTAATAACATTCAAAAATGTTCCTCTTTATGAATTCCTAAGGAACTATCATTAAAAAGAAAGAGCAAAAGCAAAAAAACAAAAAAGACACCCTAATATATAACATAAAATTCACCAGTAACATTAAACTGAGTATTGAAGAACAAGTATTGCAAGTTTCTTTTTTCAATTGATAAAATATATTTCTAAAGCTTTCTCATAATGGCTTTCAGTAAAACAGAGGTACATAGAGCAATGCATCAAGCAAGCATAATATTAAAGCATTAGATTTTTCCTATCTTAAACCAACCCATCCACTATCCGCTGTTTTTTTAAAATTCCTCATTGAATAACTTAGCTAAATCAATCCCAAAAGATCTTCAATATAAATAAAAGTTTCAGAAGTAAAGTTTTGAAATAAGTAAATAAATCTGTATTTGACACTCATATCTTTGTGATACTAACCGCATTAGCGTTACCACCGACTTGCATCGCCCGCAACTGTAGCCATGTCCAGTTGGTGTCCAACACTGTTGAGCGAATGAAAGTGACATGGACACCCAATGACCGATGGACAGCAGAGCAATCAATGCACAAGAAAACTCCATATGTCACACTGGCCCATGTCGGGTTGCTATGACTGCAGTCAAAACATTGCTGGAAGATTAATAAATGTCACATCTTAAATGAGCGTGTCGACAATTGGAAAATATGTCGGTCATGGGGTAAGAAAAATTCTATCATGTCTTATATGCAGAGATAAATTCGCAATCTGAACAGAAAAGATTATTTTGTATTAAAATTTTTCCAAACCTTTTCATTGAATTAAAAATAGGAACTTTAGGTGTCACATGTTTTTTCCAGTTTAGCCTTTTTGTTCAGACAAAACTAATTGTTTGGTCAACAAATTCATCAGCTCAGTTATACTCTCATGAGATACTTAAAGATAGGAACAAACTCAGGGTGTATGTGACTTCTACACCTAAGCTGATCAAAGCAAATATAAAAAGAATTTATGAACACAATCAATTACAAAGACCCACATATAAAGGTGCCATTTTTAAAAATAATTTTCTTCATCACATCGCTTAGAGATTTTGCATTATTTATACAACATATAATTTATAATTAACTTTCTTGTCTGTTTTAACAATAAGTTCAACAGCTCAGTTGACTGGGACACACATTGCCTGACATGTCTCACTAACAGAGCAATGAGATATAAATTTTTTTCAAAGGGTATATTAAAAAATGTTCATAATACAAGTGCAGCTAAAAGACAGAAATGACAACATCTAAATTATAACATACAATGTTCTCTTCAACCCAATAACAAATGTTTTTTAAAATTAAACCAGTCTTTAATATCTTATTATGGCTAAAGGAAGTGTCCAGAATTTCCAACAACCAAACAAACTTTTTGACTTGGACGATAATGGAAATGAGTACAGAAAGAGTGTTGTAAACCTATCCGCCCCCTATCTCCTTCTTCCTTCCTAATCAATCTAACCGCCATATTTTCTTTAAGTTCACACGGCAAGGTGGGAACGCAATCAAACAGTCCCATGACGAAGACACAGGTTATCGGTTAAAAATTGATGATTTTTTTGTGTTCTTCAATTTCATGACGAAATGACTAAAAAAAAAATCCCACTAAAATATGCAGCACAAGTATAATTATAACAACTGTAACAAAAACCAATCAAATTATTATCATGTTAATAAATGGAAGTGCAATGTCAAATATATATGGGTCTGATTTGTCAAGATAAACGAAAAAAAGTCTTCTAGTAAAGTTAACATGTAATGGTGGTAAATAAAGAAGTAATCCAAATTGTGGTCAACATCTGGTTCATCATCATAAAATAATGTGCGTAGAATTTCTACTCTTAATCAGTAATAGGAATCAGCTTACATTTATAGTAAAATGTAAGTCGGTAGATTCTGCCTAGCATTATATCTACAAGATCTAGTCGGATAAACAGACTTTTTTCCCAATCCCTAAAAGTTGAACCCCAACATCAAACCCAAGGGTAGGTCCCCTTCAGCATCTCATCCCAACAACTGGATAGCGAGGGTTGGTTCGGGGTAAAGGATGGTGATACATTTAATAAGTAGCTTTTCTTTCATGTCTAGATCTTGATACAATCCAAGTCGACAGGATATGCCGCCATTTTGATTTTTTGTTTACATCGACAATCTGTTTTCACATGCGTTTTGGGTACCCTAGATCTATAGTATTTATAAAAAAGTGGGGCTTGGCAACAAAGATGTTCGGATGCTATGCCTGAGGGACCTAATCTTGATAAAAATGTCTTTTGCGGTTATTCTTTCACATAAGATATTAGATCTCAATCCAGTTTTAGAACTGTCGCAAACCAGATCTAAATTTAATATTTTTAGTATTTCTGAGAGGGGAAAATACCAACAACATAATCTTATTTCATTAATGACCAGTACCTGAGAGAGAAAATGCTATTTGTCATTAGTATTGGATGTATTGCTGATTATGGATGGCGAAGCAAGTAGCATGTTGGTACTGGGCCGGTCTCAAGTGCCTTCTCGCAGTAAGTGTGTCATTTCATTAATTGATTGCCGAGCTAACCGCTTCAAATGGAAAATTGTCTGTCAATCTTGCAGCAGGTTCAACTTTTAACTCATAAGGCAGGTTTCAGAAAAATGGAACCCAATGATAACTTGAACTCTTCAATGAATCTTTCAAAGTCCAATTGATGAATCTTCTTAACATTTGGTCCATGTATAGCTTGGACATCGCAGATATAAAAAAACATAATATTGTAAAATTTGCTTTTAAGTTACAGTGCATTATCTTCTGGAATATTTTTTGGTTGCAAATGTGAGGAATTAAGACCGACATTTCCCTCTTTTTAATATATCCTTTTCCCCCTTGAGGTAAGTGAGGTCAACAATCTTTTATTCTGTTTTCTTAAATTCTGTGTGAAAGAGAATTGTTCAAAGAAAATTTGTCCAGGTCTAAAACACTTTATTTCTTACAGTGATCACGTGAGGCAGGGTTCAGATTTCCGTTATTATGCAACAATTAGTCTACAAATGAACCCCCAGGAAGAGATGAAAATAACCGGTTGAAAAATACGTAAAAGTGCCATGAGTGAAAGAAAACGTATTCTTACGGCTATTTATCCTGTAATAGAAATAAAAAATCGTAGGTAACTTTTAATGAGAGTTACAATATCATGAGACCACTAACGGTCTTCGTGACCCTACGGTTGGACAAAAATTATTATTTTTCGATCTGGGATCTAATAACGGTAATATCGCCCTCAGCTATTTCCTTGTTGTTCCTCTTGTGTAAGACTATTGAGAAATCATGAAACTTTGTTTTTAAATGTAATACAATATTACTAAAATCTTATTTAAACGAGAGAGAGAGAGCGAGAGACAGTTAGCTCAAGTCTAGTGGGGCGGAGAGAATCGAGACCTTGAACGTTTTTATGGTGATCTATATAATGTAGATAGTTGGAGGGGGGAGATGATGGGACTGGGGCGGATACAGATTTGTTGCCTTTCCTTCCTCTCAAAACGAAACGCGACAAGGAAGCATCGGTTTTCGTCCATCCACATCTTCAACGGTAAGGCATCAGCCGTGGACTTTACATTCCAGTTGTCGAGAAACACAAATTTCACATCTTATTGAGAATTAGGGAACAATCGGGAACTCTCCAAACCAGATGCCCAAGCGTTGAGTGACTAAATAAACGCTAGGGAAAAACTCGGTCGAAGGACCCGGCAGTGCCATGTAACATTGCGCCATAGGTACACGGCCAAGAAATTTCAGTCACGCCCCTTGACTGAAAAACATGACTTTTAAAACGTAATTTACTTGCCTCACAGTGCTTTGCTATCTCTTAAAGTCATATATCTGGAATCATCAGGTTTTAAGCTTTAACATGATATACATAACACTTGTAAGAAATATGACATTTAAATTTTGACAAAAGAGGAAATGGGGATGGACCATTTTTGTGAAACCTGCCTATAATAGAAACCTATTAAGAAACCCGAGAAAAACAAGTCTTTATGTGAAAAAATCAAATCATAGACCTTATATTGGATCGTGACACAAGACCACACAAGACCTAAAAAACATAGAAAGGGCGAGAGACACTCAAGATAGATCTACACATGACTGAGAGAGAGACAGACAGACAGAGATGGAATTTATAATGGACCCATGCATCATTAATGGCGAAACAAATGAGTGACAAGCTCCTTTCACCATATAAAGGACAAATAATAATGGCGATGTCCATCCGTCGTTAATGACATGTAGTGACGAGGTCCATGTGTCATTAATGACAAAGTGCTGGCCGCAACAGTTTTAGTAGCGAATTTGTGGCCTTTTTTAATTACATCTAACGTGTCAGATTTGACTTGTGGGAGTGATAGTAAAAAATTAACGAATGCTATCAGATCTAGATCTAATTAGATCAAGAACATTTTTTTTCGTTCTTAAATCTGTTGTTTGATACACTAAATTTAGGTCTATATCTATATTGATGGGGCCCAGATGTTTCCCAAACTCAAACAACAGTGTGAGTGAACGAACTTGGCCTTGGCATTAGATGATTTAGTTGGAACACAACAACGATTACTATCATTCATGAATTAGATCTAGATCTATCTATATAATTCATTTAATCATACATTTTATATTGTTGGTATTTTCTCATCTCAGAAATTTAAAGTACACCACTTCCATGGAGTAGATCTATAGGTCTAGATTACGCACATCAAACTGACATCCTGACACGACACACTGAAAAACTTCTTGACTTAGGGTACAGTCGGGTAACTTGGCCCTTTCGTTCACGAAGTGAGTGGGATGGCCCTCTTCTGTGGTGAATCTGTTTAACACACGCAACACTCTTAACTGTCACATGGGCCATCAGACCTATCGCTTCTATACTTTCACTTTCAATCTTGAGCTCCGTAATATAAAGATATCGCAATTTTTATGAGACATGCATGTCAGTAGCAGGGAAATTCACAGCCTGGGGGGAAATTCGGCACCCCTGTTGGGACAATTTGGCCCTCTTAGCGTGCTGGCTTTTCGTTTGTTTGTTTTTTTTTTGGTTTTGATTTTTTCGATGCTTTTTTTACGTTTTAATTTATTTATAATGCTGATATTATTTTCAAAAGTCAATAGAAAAGGCTAAGGGTGGTATTTTACTAAATCTAATCATTGGTAAGAGATTAATCGTGCAAGGAAGGCTAGGCCAATTAACAAAAAAGTAATGAAATGAGGAATGACGAATTTACCCGACAAGCTTGCAATGACAATATAAAAAGTGTGGAGAGAAATAAAAGTTGTTAAATTATGATATTCAAGGATAGGCAGATGAAATATATGAATGATATAAGTGGTCAAAAGAAAACTGGCAGAGCGAAAACAATTAAGGCGTGAAGGTGGTCGAAAGGCGATTCATAGAAAGACTACGAATTGATCAGTTGCCGGCGTGGAGAGGGCTGTGGCATAGCACGATTTTGACGTCGCAACTGAAACAAAGGTCATGATTGGTCATCCTGAATAACGCTATAGAACCCAACTTTCATTGGCTACAATGATGAACTCAGTTTTAATAGGGAGGTGGGTTATGCCATCTATTCTAAGGTAGGGTAAGTGAGGGTGACAAATTTCTCTGCCTGCCGAAGTTACTCGACTCTACCCTAGCAGTGACAGATTCAATCAAAGCTGGCCAATCTCCCTGCCATTCATACTCAAAACTCGGCCATCCAAATAACATCAATTAAATTAAAGTGGTATGTGTAAAACTAAACTTGCTACATGTCTACATTTTCAGATTAAGTCATTACCTTGTTCGTTGGTATAGACACCAAGCGCTTAAATATTTGCTTGATTTCAGACTCACTAGGTTGGTCTGCCATGTTGATGACGTTCCATTGACCATAGACGTCACCTGGTGGAACTCTTTCTATCCGTCACGTGATCATTAGGTGAAACGTTTCCGGGTAATAAAACCGTCGAAATGATCTACGCTAGAGATGTCGGTGTTACCCAAAGATGGTAGAGTTGGGCAAAGCTCGAGCTGAAGATCGAGCTTTTCGATCTTTCAAGTGGACTTCAAAGATCGAGCCTGGCAAGCAAGATCAAGCTCGATCTTATGTCGTCTCAAGAATATCAGAGGCAGCAGAAGTAGCAGGGTCAAGAACAACAAAACAAATTTTGATGAGAAAGAAGGCAACATAGGTGCTGGTGAAAGTCGATAAATAAATATGCATATGCTGCATGTATAGTGCGGAACGTAGTAGTTGACTTGCCTATCTAGAGATCTGTATTTCTCACTATCAGTCTTCGCTTTTCTTCTCAATTGTGATTCACTTTTTGTGATGTTTGGATACAATCGCTGAAAGAGTCTCTTGTATGGATTTTATTATCGATTATTTCATTTTCACCTATCTTCCTTCTGCTGTGTTTAAATAGTTGAGAATGTTAAGTTCTATATTATTTCATTCTTTACTCAGTGATATGGCATATGTTTCGTTAAGCTTCTCGTTTGAGAGGTCTTTCTGAAATTCAGACGGCTTCTTGGCTTGCAGAAAGTTCTTTAGTTTGACATTCGCCGTGGTAGTCTGCTCCTGGCAATGATTTGTCGGAATGTACGGAGTTGCAAAATCTTTTTTGTAGATATATCTACCAAGACGAAATATATTTTGGTTACAGGCTTTCCCGTGTCCATATAATTCTACTCCTGACAGTGATATGGCTGTGAAACTATGTATCGGATACCATAAGGCCATGGTCTTGACCTTGACACCATTCTGTAAGCTTTTCATCGTGTTCATTTTTCTTACCGAGACCGCAGGGTTCAACTGTATCTTCTCATTCTCAACTCTCTCACTGCCGGCTTTTGCATTGGAGTCGCCCATTACATTTTCAATAACTTGATGTTTCATTTCTTTCATGGCTTGGTCCACCTCTTGATAGAATTGTTCTATTTCTGCATCACTGTGGCCAGGCGTTGGTGCATAAACTTGTACAATTCCAATATCGAAAAGGTGGTTCAAGGTGATTTAAATTTCGCCATCTGAGATGGTCCAAAAAGCTTCCATAGATTTTGCCGTAGATGGGTCTAAAATGAATACAAAACCATTTTCTCGATGTTCACCCCCTGCGTGAATGGTTTTGTATCCATCTAATGATATTGATATCGATCCTTGATCTTCATGCGTTTAATTTCTTGCTTGATAGTTTCAAGTTTACCGCTTTGATACATATTGTTCTCACGTTCAAAGAACCGATCTGATGGAGTTTTAAATTCCCGTTGTCTTGCTTTTGTCATTTTTAGAGTTGAATGATATATGTAATTACAATTCTTGATATTTACGCCCTCCTCTCTCTTTATTTGCACAAACTTGAATATGTTGTATTTGTTTACATTTGATAGAGCGCAATATCAGATATCTCCTGTGACAGGTTTGAGTTGGTGTGACTGAATAACAGACAAGTTGTTTAGTTAACATTAATTGTGCCTGAGGGTTATCTTGTTAGTCTTTTGAATTTAAACATATCAATAATACCATTCTTTCAATTCTTTGTCCATCATACAAATACAAACATAAATAAAGAAAGTAACTAGAGACGTGCAAATTCTGATTGTCACAATGAAGCTTGCTACTAAAAAAAAACTCATTGCCCAATTTACACTCACTCACTCACTCACACTTATTCAACACGGGGGAAAGAGGACAACAGCTTGAACCTAGTTGACACTTTACAATTTGTAAATAATGTCAGTAAACAAACTCTGAGTTTGACTTTTAACGTATCAGGTACTAGTCAGGGTTAAAAGACGCTGGCAGTGGCAAGATTTTAATTTTGTTTTTAAAAAGATATCACATAAACAAATTCAGAACATTTTTCTTTTTCTTCCAGTGTCCCCATCATTTACATGTACGTGTATTTACACACACACACACACACACACAAAAATACACACACACACATCATTTACACACACAAATACACACACACACACAATACACACGTACATCATTTACACACACACATACACACTTACATCATTTACACACATTTACACACATTTTTACACACATTTACACATTTACACACATTTACACCTACATTTACACACATTTACACATTTACACACATTTACACCCTTTACACACATTTACACACACGCACACACAATACATTACAGAATGGACAGGGAATATCCTTGTCCAGACCCAAACCCTGACTCGTAATGGAGAAAATAATGGAAGAAACTGCCAGGAGTGTTCATCCGGCAACACCACCACCCCCCCCCCCTATGACTCTGAAGCGCAACGGTTACAGGAAATGTGATGATGACATACACACTACACTAAGTTGGGTTTTTTTCCACACAGTTTCTCACAGGAAATAACAGGAAGAATAAATCAGTGCTTTGCTCCTTGCTGGGATGAAAGGACTCCTTCAATTTTAATCTTGCAATGTAAGTATAAGTATCCAATATTTCAGATCCTTATGTTTATAAACGGTTAAATCAACTCATTATGAAATTTCCACCTTATATATATATTATATATATATATATAAAGATGGGATTTAAAGATCCGTCCATTGTTTAGGTGTTTAAACGTCTGACATAACTTTTCTCATTAAAACAATTTTTTTATCTTTTTGCAAAATTTATTTCTTCATGTGTGGAATTAAGTCATAATACATATAAGTATATGTTATAAACCACGCACAGCAACTTAAATGCAAGAAGAAGGAAAAAAAACACCAAAATATTTCTGTCCTCTGTAAACATGTTCTCAAATGCATTTCAACGGTTGGAGACTTTCATGAACACTATCTAAGGGTTTTATCTATATTATGTTATATCAACTTAAATAGAAGAAGGAAAACGCCAAAACATATATGTCCTCTGTAAAGATGTTCTCAAATGCATTTCAACGGTTGGTACTTTCATCAACATATATATATATATTCTATATATATATATATATAATTTATATATATATATAAACTAACATATACAATATAAATATCTCAGTGTGTGAAGCAGCATCATCATGTGGCCTGACAGCCGACGTCTGCCAACCAGTCATCAGATTGCAATTGGTGTAACAACGCATATGCCAGCCACTCTTGTGTAGCTCCAGGGGTGTTGCTCACATAAATCCATGTCCTAAGTTATCACAACCATAAAAAAAAAGTTTTTTATTGGCTTGGGCTTGAGTTTAAAAATCAGCTTAAACACATTCAAATAGTCAGTGAGTAAATCACATGGTGTGGTTGCTGGCTGTTTTTTGTGTCTTGTTTTATTGAATTCATCCTGTCCACCATATGTGATGATCTCAGAATTAATAAAGAGAAAACAGCAAGTTGAAAGATAGGTGAAGCCATGTAAGGAAAGAAGCAGAATCTACCAGCGGCAACCGCCAACCAAAATTCAAGTGAAGGAAGCCATGCAAATTTGTCCCCGTATGTGATGATCTCAGTGAACGAGCAAGAAAAATGAAACTAAGAGATAGAGATGTTAAAAAACTTGGATGTTAGCCCAACTACGCTGTGTGTGATATCACCATTCTTCCAGTGATTCAATGGACACGCAGAGCTCTGTTTACTTTGTAGTTTCATTAAACTTGCCTCATCCACCATATATACGGTAATGTCTGGATGAATTTAAAGGGAACAACGAGTTGGAAGGTAAACTAAATAGTGAAAGGAAAGAAGTAGGACCTACTGCACAATCCCCACCAACTGCAGGGACGTCTTTCAGCATTTAATTGAAATTGTTCCCGTCCACTATTGTGGTGATTTCAGGGTGATTTAAAAGGAAATCACAACAGGTAATATCAGCTGATGGTACAACAGACTGGAAACCACAACAGGTAATATCAGCTGATGGTACAACAGACTGGAAATCATCAACAAGTAATATCAACTGATGGTACAACAGACTGGAAACCACAACAGGTAATATCATCCGATAATACAACAGACTGAAAACCACAACAGGTAACATCAGCTGATGGTACAACAGACTGGAAACCAC
Source organism: Doris montereyensis (assembly GCA_037039925.1). NCBI lineage: Eukaryota > Metazoa > Mollusca > Gastropoda > Nudibranchia > Dorididae > Doris > Doris montereyensis. Next base: position 94,220 of record JAXRKP010001094.1, on the reverse strand, counting down.
AAATATCAACTGATGGTACAACAGACTGGAAACCACAACAAGTAATATCAACTGATGGTACAACAGACTGGAAACCACAACAGGTAATATCATCCGCAACAGACTGAAAAACCACAACAGGTAACATCACTACGGTACAACAGACTGGAAACCACAACAGGTAATATCATCCGATAATACAACAGACTGAAAACCACAACAGGTAATATCAGGATGGTACAACAGACTGAAACCACAACAGGTCACAACAGACTGGAAAACCAACTGGTAATATCAACTGATGGTACAACAGACTGAAACCACAACAGGTAATATCAACTGATGGTACAACAGACTGGAAATCACAACAGGTAATATCAACTGATGGTACAACAGACTGGAAACCACAACAGGTAATATCAACTGAACAACAGACTGGAAACCACAACAGGTAATATCAACTGATGGTACAACAGACTGGAAATCAAACAGGTAATCAATGGCAAGAAAAGCTCTGGTGACAAAAATTTGACTGGAAACATATTTATCTTATAACATGCATACATGTGTACCATTCTACCTACATACCTCCCTACATACATACACATATATACAAACACACACACAAATATATGTAGACATACATTCATACATGCACATACAGACAGACATACATATGTAGGCACTGAACCTTAAAATGATACTAATACAAAGAAATTGGATTTTATTTACCCACACCCACAAACCCTAGGTGATCTCTGGGGTTTTGGTAGGATTTTAAATTTTGCCCGTACTGCCCTGTATACAGTCCAGAAATCTTTAACGTGCACAGAGTGGTGGATCTGGACATGGGGACCTCCTTTTATCGTCCATCTCCGATGGGACTTGGTGTCTATCCCCTTACTTGGACCAGGGGGGGTAGATTTTGCCTGAAAGAAACTCAAGAAAATATTTCAACCGCTGGTGGGGCTTGAACATGCTTCCGTTTGGTTGAGATGCCGACAACTTGCCTCTGGACTACCAAGTCCCCTTAGACCAAAACAGAATGATGATAAGATGGTGACTAATTAATGGTTGGTGATTTGAAAAATAAATACACAGTAGTTACACGTATCATCAACCAAAATACATATGTGTATGAGACTAAACTTAGATCTATTGCCAAAGTAAAATCCCGAAACATATTTCACACTGAGTGATCAGAATTCAATTCTTCAAATTCAACAATGCCTCCACAAAAATGCTAGACAGAGGATGCACATACAACTTTCTTGGACTGGTCCGGAAAGTGGATCTCGTAGGAGCCTTCCCTGATGAGAAAGCGGCTGGCGTCGTAGCGACGCTTTTCAAAGTATTCTGAGCACGTGACGTCACGGGAAGAAGGCGTGACTCCACGTCGGAAATTGCGCATGCTGACCTGATAGTCTTGGTTGTACAGGTTGACAAAGTGCGCCTTCTTATCGGCTTCCTGGCCAGGCTTGGGGCCGATGTCAGACTTGCCGTCGAAGGGTGAGACCGCAATCGTGCGACCACTCAAACTTGGGCCTCCATCCATGTATTTCGTTCCACGAAGGCTTGGAGACTTCATACTGGCATAGACTGGGATGTGGCAACTTGCTATCATGACCTCGATCAACTCATCCCTGGCCTTGAAGTCTGTCATCAGCACGTTCTTCTTGGTGGTGGCGTCGGTCATCAACACGAAACCTTCCCCTAGCCTCCTGATGCGCGTCTTCCGGTAAGATGCCGTCCAGCATGTTGCGCATCCTCCGTGTGAACCAGGGTCAAGCCCCCAGCGGCTTGGAGCGAATCTCCTTGGACATGTTGTGAATGAGGACCCCTGACAACTCCATTTTCTCAGGACAGGTCACCAGGACATCGCCCATCAGGGCACTGGCAGACACCCCGCTCACCTTGCGAATCCTGCTCTAGAAACGCGGGCCCCCCTTGCACAAGGCAGGTGGCCACGCCCAGGTGATACATGCCCAGAAGCCACACCGACAGAACGACAAATTGAGAGGACATTTCATATCCGTAGGCCGATACTCAAAATCGTCGGCGTCAGTGACCACTATGGCGTTGGCTTCCGTTGTAAATGCCAAGCCCTCGAGGTTTGAACGGATTGCGGTCTCCCCTTGCTGGGAGTTTTGGACAGATTGGAGATGGAGACGTGGTGGTGTCGTCCGGATTCAGATCGGGGTGGCGCACACTTTGCTGGGATTTGGACTTGACTCCGTTTCGGTTCCTTAACTCATTGGAATCGGAAGTTTGTTCAAGAAGATTGTTGATGTCTTTGCCGTAATTTCCAGCCGATCTAGGCCGGGTGGTATTCTCGCCTCTCTGATCTTCGCTGGACAGAGAATCGTCCTGGAATGCGGCTTTCGGTAAAAGCGTCTTTGGATCGATCCCTGGATGCCGGGGAATGAGTCGGGTACAGGGGCCGTCGCTCGGATCGAGACCGGCTCTGCTGCATTTTACTAATTTTGCCGCCAGACCGGTCCTGGTGGAGATGTTGGTTGTCTCTTTGAAGCGGTGAAGTTTCGTCCCGCGTGGCTTTGACTGGGCTGACGAGTGACAAGAGAGGATCTCTCGAGTTGTCACGTGACTTCACGGCCGGCACACGGTCCTCAGTCTCTGTATTGCACGTGTTCTTGTGGTTATTCGGCGACACCGGCAGATGAAATGACGACGACGACATTGAGTTGAATCTGGACTTGACTGACGACGTCCGGTCCTGACGGGCGTAGGGTGACAGTTTTCACGGTCGGAGTTGGAGTGATCACGGTGCCGCGACCGGCTTTTTCTGGACCGTCTGAAGATGTACGAAAAGGCGCACGGCTTTGCTTGTCGCGGAGATATCTGAGCAAGAGGAAGAGGCGCTGTTTTGCTCCCGCCGTACTGCAAGGACCTAGAATCGTACGACTGTTTGGAGCTGGTGGCGTCCCGGAAGGACACACAGCTGCCGGGCTGAACGGAGTGAGCCTGAGGCGGCAGCAGCTTCGCCGTTGCTGCCGTTTCCAGTGGATCGACGTTTTCGGAACGTTTTTGTACTGACGCGTCTTGCCGTGACGCTGCCTGCCGCCCCTCAGAGTCGGGGAGATAACTGTGTGACCATTCGCAGCCTTTGGCACTGGTAGGGGGACTTTACCTCCTCGTTCCTCACACGTGAGCGGAGTAAACGAAATGCCGGCAATCAGCCCTCAGACGGCCAAACGGCCTTTGAATGCCCTTAATGGAAGAGCACGAGAAACGTCTGCTCCAACGCCGTCTTCTTGCCCAGTGGAGGAGACCAGCGGCGGCTATCACCTTGTTGATTTTCTGGAGTTTCGGCTGGCGAAAGATTTTGGCGGGAATGGTTCTGTAGCCTCGGTCTGCGTCGATGAGAAGCTGTGGGTCGAGGGACGTCTTGACCTGGTAGTCAGCATGAAGTGGGATACCTTCATCTTCACGGTACACGAGTAGCGATGATAAAACTCATATCGATGGCAACTTCTTCTTCTTCTTCTTCTTTCTTCTTCTTCTTCTTCTTCTTCTTCTTCTTCTTCTACTTCTTTCTCTTCTTCTTCTTCTTCTTCTTCTTCTTCTTCTTCTTCTTCTTCTTCTTCTTCTTCTTCTTTTCTTAGTCAGTTTGCTTCTTTAGTTGTTCTTCTGAAATTGTCCTTCTTGCAATAAGTTAAAACCTAACTTCATTCGTTGATGACAACAACAATCGCAATCGTCCTTAGCAGCAGGGCGTCTTTGATAACTTTACTTTCTATTTCACACTTCGGAAATAGATATTATCCTCCTTCTTCTTCTTCTTCTTCTTCTTCTTCTTCTTCTTCTTCTTCTTCTTCTTCTTCTCTTCTTCTCTTTCTTCTTCTCCTTTCTCCTTCTCCTTCTCCTTCTTCTTCTTCCTTTCCTTCTTCTTCTCCTTCTCCTTCTCCTTCCTTCTCCTTCTTCCTTCTCCTTCGTTCTTCTCCTCTTCTCCTTCGCCTTCTCCTCTTCTTCTTTCTTCTTCTTCTTCTTCTTCTTCTTCTTCTTCTTCTTCTTCTTCTTCTTCTTCTTCTTCTTCTTCTTCTTCTTCTTCTTCCTCCTCTTTCTTTCCTTCTTCTCCTCCTCTTCCTCCTCCTCCTTCTTTTTCTTCTTCTTCTTCTTCTTCTTCTTCTTCTTCTTCTTCTTCTTCTTCTTCTTCTTCTTCTTCTTCTTCTTCTTCTTCTTCTTCTTCTTCTTCTTCTTCTTCTTCTTCTTCTTCTTCTTTC
>JAXRKP010001094.1:62500-80000 GCA_037039925.1 Doris montereyensis | reverse complement strand
GTTAATCTTTTTGTTTGTAGTCAACCTGATTATGTTCTGGTCATCTTATCTATTTTTAGGTTTGATTATATTTTGTTTTTAAAGACTTCAGTGCTCCATGCTACTGCTAACTTTTTATTTTTTGTTTGCATTTTGCTTACAGCCTTACTGTACTAGTTTAAAATGAGTTCAGGTGACAATCAATGTCTGACGATGGGACCATATTATATGTTAAGACCCTACAGCCTGATCTAGTTGCTCTAGTTGCACTTTTCACGTTTACCTGATACAAATAGAATAAGCAGTTGTCAGTAATGATACTTATATTATATATATTACTATAGATGTATACATAAGTATATATTATATAGATCGACAAGTACTTTAAGTACGATTATTAGATGTTCCACGATTAAGATCGGATCAGTATTAAATATTGAAGTTACACAGGTAGGTAGACTGGACGGTACTCCAGCTATTTAATTATAAAACCTGTTTAAAATGGCGGCATAGGTGAAGAAAAACTGTAATTAAATATCATGGGAAACAATGAAATTTTCAATAACTAAACGTCACTTTTGAAAAAATTCCTGAAATGAAACAATTTTGGGATCATTTAGAACCTACATGCAAAATATGGTTACTTTTAGTGGCACGACAACAAAGGCTTTTGGCGAACAGAGAACAACCAACTAAGAATAATATATTACTATAGATGTTACAAAGTTGTTTAGAACAAACGACAAAGAATGCTAAGCAACGGCATTTTGTTGTTCCACGATAAAGCAAGGCCACACACAGCTGCTCAAACTCGGACTTGACTGTGTTGAACTATTACATACACAACGCTAGAACTTTCTCCACACAGTCATAATCTCGTACCAAGTCACTATCATTTCTTTTTTAAAGCTAAGGACATTTCTGGAGGAAAACGCTTTGACTCGGACGATTGGTTGAACAACTAAACGCTCAACTTGCTCGCATCTTGGCTTTTAAGAGAAGGGTGGAAAACCGCTGCAACTTTATCAGAAATGCTTCCACCTGATCACACTGATAAAAGTTTGAAGTTTCTAATATATATATATAGATGCAACTATATCAGAAATGCTATATATATACATATCATATATGATAAAAGTATATATATATATTTCTAATATATATATATATATATATATATATATATATATATATATATATATATATATATATATATATATGTATGTATATGTATATGTATAATATATAATATATAGTTGTATGTGTGTGTACATGTATGTTTTGCAATCTCGGTGTTGAGTCGTGTTTTCTACAGCTCTGCTGATTTGGTTTTTTGTATCAAGATTTATGTCAAGATTTCGGTTTCCAGTTTCTCAGTTTTTTTGTTCAAGTGTTGTTCAGGTGTTATGAATATTGTTTCCCCTTTTTTTTTGTCAAGCTTTGTAGGTAAGTAGTTGACTATTATTTCAATTTCATTTGTTATTTGATTACTACGCTTTTCTTTGATATAGAGAAAATGACGGATATGTCTTGGCCCGGTGTTGAGAGAGTCGCTGGTCTCTACATCCAAGTGACCGCCTTGTCCTCCTCGTGTCTTCTGGTGGGAAGGAAGTTGATAGCCTTGAATTTGTCGGGATGATAGATGGCTCAACGTTTGTGGGGAGTTTTGAGAATCTATGCAAAATCGAGGGAAGCCAGATGAAAATTGTTACAGGCGGGGTTCACCCTGAAAGGTTTGCATTTTTCACTCTTATCTGACAACCTCTTCCAACAGAAATGATTCTTCTGTCCCTTCCACCAAATTAATCGTTGGAGGAATCCCCTAGTGTTGGCAATGATATAATTGTTGAGCATTTGGAAACAATGAGTCAGACTCCTTTCCCCACTCAAATATGAATGCTATAGAAATGAGGTCGGAGGTTAGACCGCATATAAGACAGGTCGACGATTTGTGTATATTGAGGTACCATCGACTAATTTACTTTCAACTTTTACACTTGGTAATTGGTCGGCGTCTCTATATTATAAGGAACAATTAAGATTGAAAAAGAACGCACCTAATGAAAAGGGAAGCGACGAAGATAAAGATGATAGAAAGAAGGATGTAACAAAGGAAGGAGCGAAGGGAGGAGGTGAAAATTTAATATCTTACATCCAAGCAGTTCTCTCAACCAACAATATGAGTGAACACAATATCGTGAATAAACAGACGGAAAACACGGAGGAGAGAGGGGAGTAAAGAGGAAATTGTGTTGATTGGTATGACATGAGCCAAAGGGGAAGAACACTCAGCCACTAATAAGTGAACATGTTCTCCACAGGTCACGAGCAACGTGAGTCCTTCTGTCAAGAGAGGACCGAAGACGGCAGTCTTTCCTAACAGACAAGAAAAAGAGCGCGGAGTGTATCAACAACAACAGGTACGCTTCTAGTCTCCCTCCTTCCCAAACTCAATCAGTGGAATCGACTCAAAATAGCAATACTGAGAACCAATCACCGATAGTATTGAATGAATGAATTGTATTTTTTTCTCCCTTAGGACTGGATCGAATTTTTTGGACAGACCTACTGATTAACGTTCAAGGCTAGGTTAAAAGTTTTGTCTTTTAAACTATGTAGGCCTAAATAACATCAAAAGCGTAAAGGTATTTTATCATTTGTAGTAAATATGACATTGTTTGTTTACATGAAGTTCATGTAACGAAAGAATAATAAAGACGCATGGGAAATTGGAGTGGAATGTGGCCACATCGCTCTTTCATACAGTACGAATAGAGATATGGACAATTGATTCTTATCAATAGATCTCTAAAATTTGAAAAACTTGTCACTCTTTCCCTTTAAAATCCGATGGAGTAATTGGTATATCTTTATGTTTAATAATATAAATTATAAAATCATCAACGTCTATGAAAAAGCGTCTGGTAAAGACGAGCGTCGAGATGTTTTTGATTTCTATCACAGTATGACTTTGTCAATACGATTTTATGGTGATTTCAATTTTGTCATGAATAACCAATTAGACATAATTTCAGGGGAGGATCATAACCCAAGAGAAATTCATAATTTCAATATGTTTGTTTAAGAAAATAGTTTAACCGATGTGTAGAGATTTCTAAACAAAGATAAAAAAATACACATGGCATCGATCCACACCGTTCACTGCGAAGAAGACTAGATTACACGTTCGGTTGTAATATTTTTTGGTCAAAATATAGTTCACTGCAAACACGTACAAATCCCATTTACAGATCACAAGGGGTCTCACCTATTGTTAAACCTCAGAGTTACAACAGAGGACGTAACTCTTTGTGGAAGATTAATGAAAGGCTCTTGGAAGATCGAATATTTGTTAACAAAATGAACGGCTCAATTGACGATTTTTTTAAATGAAATCACACGATATCAATTCAAATGAGAAATGGAATTACTTAAAGCTCATGTCAAGTCTTTCTCCATTGGTTATTCCATCCAAAAGACTAAAAATAAAAAACATGAAGAAGACAATATAAGAATTAAGCTGGGAAACTAAATGAAATCGCTTCAGTTAATCCAAATGATAGTACAACAACTGACATTTTAACTCTAAGAAAGAAACTGGAAAGTATCTCTTTGCACAAAGCTCATGGTACGCAAATACGCTCAAGAAATAAGTGGATAGCAGAGGGGAGAAAATACAAAATATTTTCTTAATCTTGAAAGTTCAAAAACTGTCCATTCTACAACAACTGAACTCAAAATCGATAACATTACCAGTACCGAACGCTTAAGCCACACTCGTGAGCATTTTCAAAAGTTATACACTAAAGATGAGGATGGATGACTGATTTTAGTTCAGATTAGTAAATAGGCGTTGACCCATTAAGACTGCAGCTTTAAATTTTACTGTATTTTCGACACTCAGCCAATGGAACGTTTTTAAGAGTGGGGCTGCATCATCATATTTTTTTTCTTTTTTAATGTGAGTCGAGCGGCAATGTGGTCAATCTTGGTTCGTTGAATGGCACAAAGTAATGAGTCGTAGTAGTCATTGCCATGAGTTGGTTCTTTGAATGGTCACCAAGTAATGAGTCGTAGTAGTCAATCTTGGTTCGTTGATTGCCACCAAGTAATGAATCGCAGTAGTCAATCTTGGTTCGTTGATTGTCATTGCCACCAAGTAATGAGTCGCAGTAGTCAATCTTGTTCGTTGATTGCCACCAAGTAATGAATCGCAGTAGTCAATCTTGGTTCGTTGATTGCTACCAAGTAATGAGTCGTAGTAATCTTGGTTCGTTGATTGCCACCTAGTAATGAGTCGCAGTGGTCAATCTTGGTTCGTTGATTGTCACCAAGTAATGAGTCGCAGTAGTCAATCTTGGTTCGTTGATTGCCACCAAGTAATGTGTCGTAGTAGTCAATCTTGGTTCGTTGATTGTCACCAAGTAATGAGTCGCAGTAGTCAATCTTGGTTCGTTGATTGCCACCAAGTAATGTGTCGTAGTAGTCAATCTTGGTTTGTTGATTAGCACCAAGTAATGAATCGCAGTAGTCAATCTTGGTTCATTGATTGTCACCAAGTAATGAGTCACAGTAGTCAATCTTGGCTCGTTGATTGCCACCAAGTAATGAGTTACAGTAGTCAATCTTGATTCATTGAACAGCACCAAGTAATGAGTCACAGTAGTCAATCTTGATTCATTGAACAGCACCAAGTAATGAGTCACAGTAGTCAATCTTGGCTCGTTGATTGCCACCAAGTAATGAGTCACAGTAGTCAATTTTGGTTCGTTGAATAGCACAAAGTAATGAGTCACAGTAGTCAATCTTGGTTCGTTGAACAGCACCAAGTAATGAGTCACAGTAATCTTGGTTCGTTGAATGTCACCAAATAATGCGTCGCAGTAGTCAAATCTTGGTTCGTTGAATAGCACCAAGTAATGAGTCGCAGTAGTCAATCTTGGATTCATTGAACAGCACCAAGTAATGAGTCACAGTAGTCAATCTTGGCTCGTTGAATAGCACCAAGTAATGAGTTACAGCGTCATATAATCACGGGATAGACATGAAAACATTTACACCGACTATTTCTTAACAGCATGTTATGTTGCAAACTATTACTGTGTAAAATTTAAATCGACATATGATTAGTTAAAATACAAGTACTGATTCGCTCACACATAACCTCTCCCTACACACACACACACACACACATACAAACACACACACACACACAAAACAAGTATATACACGCACATTAACACGCACAATCGAACAACGGTAAGATTGTAAAAATATTCACTGCGTAAAAGATACAATTTTAGTCGAGTCTTGAACGTGTCAATTATCCCACCACCCCTCACGTGTTTTAGTTGGGCATTTCAATACTGCCGTGCAGAAAAGTAAAATGTTTGTTTTTGTTGTTTTTAAAATGCTGCTGTCATTGCAAGAATGAAGGTTCCTTGATGGGATTTCAATGCTTAAAAGATTGTTTATGTAGATTGGTCCTTTGCCATGAAGAGATTTAAAAACAAGAGCACATATTATTTTATAGACAATTCATGTTTGGACCGGCAACCAATATAGCTCAAACAAAAGATGTGCTGCCGAGTCGGATTTGACCTTTTCGCTTTGTACGATTGGCATCACAACGTTGTATGTTGTAAACTTTTGATTCTCTCTTTGGATATATTACACAGTAGACAATTGCATTTTCTAATTTAGAGAATACAAGATATTAACGAGTAATGTTGGTTTTTCCAGTAAGATGATGTTTCTTAGTCTGATAATTATTTTTATTTCGATGAACACCATTCTAATCAGATTGTTGACCTGTCTGACTATGGACAACTCCCGAGTCGATGTATACTCCAAAATTCTTCGCGGTTTAGGTTTACCATGTTCACAAGCTCGATAGTCATGTGACGTTATATCCTTCCGGTTTTTTTTATATAGGATGGAACGGTGTTCATATTGTTAATGCAAGCGAGTGTATGATTGGTAAACGTAATACATCTAAAAAATATGTCAAAACGTTTTGTTTCCTCTTCTTTCACCATGGCCCAGTCAAGAGTATTCCCTTTCTCATGCGTGGTAGCAGATCTGCGCCATCGAGTGTTGGTAGAACATATCCTTGACTTTTTTTATATAGTTACTCGAGTCCTTATTGAAATGTAGATTAAAGTCACCGATGATGATGGTATTCCCTGGTCTTGTGCACATGTGGGCAAGGGTAGGGTTACATTCTTCTCGCAGACGAGCCATTGGTACTTTGTGTTTCTCACTTGGCGTAGGACTGTATATACGCATGAAATCAAAGGTTTCATCGCCCATGTCGATGTCAAGTTCCATGTATTCGAAATAACTGAATTGGAGGACTTTTGATTTAAACTGAATTTTTATATTTGAGTTCGTTTTTTTGTAGAAAAAGCCAATTTTTCCACCGCCTCGACTGTTGTATCCTGGAATTGATGTTTCTTTTCATTCTTTCTTTATAAATTCCATTCTAGTTTCTGATGTATGGATTTAGATGCCCGAAATGATCTTTCTCCAGGCTGCCATGTCCTGGCATTTTCTGTTTCCTTCTCTGAAAGTTAAATTTCTTTGCTTTAATGTCGCCTCTTTTATATCTTCTTCCACTTTGTTTAATCAGAATAATATTATACGCTTCTGTGTCTCATTGTTCATTATTATCAGCGGAATGTACCGTCTTAAATGTACAACTGTTGTTAAAACAGAAGATGGTTGGAGTGAGTGGGGCGGGAGTCGGTCGGTGACCGACAAGCACAGGTATGTTATCATGTTGTTTACGCCGACCACCACTTCGTTCTCGTTGTTTACAAAAGTAAAAGGTATTATTATTATTGCTATTACCATCGCAGTCCGGCGAAGAAAGAAGCGCAGTGAGTACACTTCCTAAAATAGCAGATATAGATAGATGAAAGTCGTTATATTTTGAAAAATGAAGATAATTCATGTTGAAAACAAAGAAAAACCACAGTTGCCTTAAAAGATTAAATCTTCTGTAAACGTGTCAACACAATTTGCATCATAAGAATCACTGAAACATCACATAAAAGCAGGTTTAAAAATCTAATCATAAAGCTCAGACCTGATCACATAGAAATCAGAATGAACAAGAGCATGGGATACATACGCCAACCTGTAAGGCGTGTTACATTTATAATTTAATACAAGAGATGAATAGGTAGACAGACAGGTAGATGGAGAAACGGGATGTATAGACATAGTAGTATACCATGCTATATAGAACATACATACGTACACACACTGAGCGCTGACAGTAATACTCAAGAATTGAGTTGGTCAGCTATTATGGAGAAGAAGAAAAAACACAGACACAAACACACACATACACATACATACATATATACATTATACATATACTTATACATATACATATACATATATATATATATATATATATATATTATTTCTATGTTTTAATTAAATGCAATGAACATGATTTTGTAATGCTATGCTTCATATATGAATGCACCTGGGTTAATTATTACTGTGTTATGTCTAATATGGTGTAATCTCACCATGACCATTTATTATCGTCTCCGTTCAGAGACATAAAGAATTCTCTTCTATTCTTCACGCACTCGATTGTTTTATATAAACTGATTCAGCAACTGTTATATTTATGTATCCCCCATGTCCAGGTCATATTTATCTCTGGTGAAGTATCATATTCAGCATACTAATATTATATTACAGATTAGACTGCACAATACCATGGGTTAGATTTAATTTACAGATCGGAAACTCATTGATTCAGAGGCAAGGTGTCGGCCTCTGAACCAAAAAAGTTGTGGGTGTTCGATGATTAAACATTTTTCTCGAATTCATGTAGACATGTAGAATGCCCAAATCAGAAATGCCCATGTAAACATGTAGTGCCCATGTAACTCTTGGTAGACATGGAATGCCCATGTAATGTAGAATGCCCATGTAGACATGTAGAATGTCCATGTAAACATGTAGACCCATGCATGATAATGCCCATGTAGACATGCAGAAATGCCCATGTAGACATGCAGAATGCCCATGTAGACATGCCAACTGCCCATGTAGACATGCAGACTGCCCATGTAGACATGCAGAATGCCCATGTAGACATGAAGAATGCAGAGACTGCCCATCTAGACATGCAGAATGCCCATGTAGACATGCAGAATGCCCATGTAGACATGCAGACTGCCCATGTTAGACATGCAGACTGCCCATGCAGACATGCAGACTGCCCATGTAGACATGCAGACTGCCCATGTAGACATGCAGACTGCAGACTGCATGTAGACATGCAGACTGCCCATGTAGACATGCCCATAATGGAGAATGCCCATGTAGACATGCAGAATGCCCATGTAGACATGAAAATGCCCATGACATGAGAATGCCCATGTAGACATGATGTTCATTTGTGTAGACATGTAAACATGTAGAATGCCCAAACCCCATGTAGACAGTGCAGAATGGCCAAATAAATCAAATCATTCTCAGGCTGGACATAGAATGCCCATGTAGACATGTAGAATGCCCATGTAGACATGTAGAATGCCCAAAAACAAAACAAAACAACAAAATGCCCATTCTAATTTTAGCCCATCCATGTAGAATGCCCATGTAGACTCGTGACTAATTCCCATTAGACATGTAGAATGCGTTGTAGAATTACTAGAATGCCCATGTAGACAGAATGCATGTAGACATGCAGACATGAGCCTGCGATGTTCTTTGTACAAAAACAATCCAAACCGTTCAAATTATCCTCAGGCTGGATTACTACCGCAAATGCAGACTCGTGACTAATTTTACACGTTGTGTTACTACCACAAATGCAGACTCGTGACTAATTTACACGTTGTGTTACTACTGCAAATGCAGACTCGTGACTAATTTTCACGTTGTGTTACTACCGCAAATGCAGACTCGTGACTAATTTACACGTTGTGTTACTACCACAAATGCACACTCGTGACTAATTTACACGTTGTGTTACTACCGCAAATGCACACTCGTGACTGATTTACACGTTGTGTTACCACTGCATCGGCAATCTAGTAATAGACTGCCAGATTAGTGAGGTCCTGTCGTCGGAACCTAGGGTTCGCCTAGCTAAGGCTGAGTGTATTCTTATCTTGGTGAGGGTTTTTAATGCATTGTACATGTTTCATTATTAGTTTTTTATTACCTCAACTGTGCGCTGCCTATCCGTTGAGTGCTCTTCAGCCGGGAGCGAACTCTCGGCCCCTCAACTCCCATTGCCTGGGGTGGGGGGTGGGGAGGGGATGGGAGATAACTTTATAACCGGCTGACTATTCCCTTGGTCAGTCAGTTAGGTGTGAGATGACATTAGAAGGTCGATGAGATTTGGATCCCACGCCCAAACCATATTCATCCAGCTTTGTTAAGAATGCAAATAGTATAATACATGTTTAGGAATGACAGTGGACCTGAGTGCACCAGCATGAGTGTTTTATGAACTGCATTCATGTCCAGGAGTTAGAAGGAGACAGTAAGCAACCTTCTCGCGAGCAATTTACGAGCTCACATTAGCCCCAGTGTGTGTCCTTTTTCTACTCAAAGACTAGCACATTAGCCTAGCAACTCGGGACTACAGTTTCGGGCCGAAACCTCGCCATTTGATTTATGCACTTATAGCACTCCGACCCAATTTTGAAAGCGTGCCTGACTATGGGTGAGGTGCAGAGTTATTTTTTTAGGTCAACCCTTGAGCGGAGCCTGACGCCCTTCCATCACGACAAAGTAAACTTCACAGAAGAGCTAGTGCTGTGACAATCGATGTCTGTTGTCTGTCTTTACGTTTTGCTCCTTCTTGATCGATAAGTGCTATCATTGTTTGGTTTCCTGGTATTCTGCCTTAGTCTATGCCCAAAAATTCGCCATCTTCTTTCGCGTATTGTAAACAATGTAGGGGAACTTTTTTGATTTCTTGTACAGCGATTTGTTGGTGGTTTTTGTTTGGTATCTAATACATGTATTGAGGATTTTAGAAAACTGTCCGTGATGGAAAGTGTCTAATTCTGCTCATGTTGTTGTGTTAGTGCCAATGTCTCACAGTTGTATAAAATTTCAAATTAATTTTACAGTAGTTTGATATAGCTGGAGTTTCATCTCTTGTTTGATGTGATCATTTCTCAACCAGATCAAATTTTATTTGTGTAGTGCCGCATTTGATACTATTTATTGATACCACTGATCGACGTTTACGTTTGAACATTCTGAAAAAACTTTACTGACAAAAAGATTGCAGTATGTTAAGATATCTTCTCTGCAAAACAGACATACGACGGTTCAAACTGAAGATTTAAATGACAGCTCATTTTTTTTAAACATCAAATATTTGAACACCACAGGGAGACAGTCTGAATTTCGTACTGTTCATTATCTACTTGGAACATGCCGTGATGTCCCTTAGATAACAACAGCAAACTAATACCCTGTACGAACTAGTATAATATTCAGATGACGTCGATTTTGCATAATTAAGCCGGTTTCGAAGATATTTAGGAAATTGAAAAACATAGAGTGACGTCAACCTCCTCATAAATACGAACACAACGTTAATCACATGCATTACAAAATATAACGACTATTGGAAGAATGTAAAAAAAATGTAGGTTCTCTACTAGGTAACAGCAAGAATATATTGCTTACACACCACAGATGTAGAACATTAATTTTAAGATCAAAATGATTTACGACATCATAATTGCAAAACAATAGCATTAAAATTCCTTTTTCTTTTAAATTCAACAAAGGCACTTAACCCTGTCATACTTGCCTTTCTACAACAGTAATAGTACCAGCAGCTAGCCTTAGCCAGAAGGGCTGTTGCCCCAATACAAGTATGATTACCTGTGCAAGATTGCCTGGTGTTTACTTACACCAGAGGGATACATCACAAGTGTCAACTAACATACAATATTATAGACATATCCAATGCCATTGTTGCGAAAGGGAAATTATGTGATGGTGAAGAATGAATTTACTTGACATGGCATTTTGTTTTGTAGAGAAGGGTTCTAGTTACTTTTGTTGGTGGTTTCTTCTGTCTTCTTTTAAATTTTGAATTGCTGTTATGTTGGTCTTGTTTTGTTATGTGTGAGTGTGTGTGTGGGTTTGTGTGTGTGTGTGTGTGTGTGTGTGTGTCTGTGACTGCGTGTGTGTTTGTTTTTCCCCTTTATTTAAGTCCAGCATAATAGCTGATTGCTTGGCTTTGTGCTATACCTTAAGAATCTAGCAGCCATTCGAATAACAAAGGGATTTTACTGAGCAAGGTCTTGTTTTTTTACTTTGTTTTTGTTTGTGTTCTTTTCGTGGTTTCTCGTTTTATGTCGTTTTAAATTTCTATAAACATTCATCAAGACATTACAATAATGAACAATAGATGTGCCTTTTGACCTTTCGAACGAGGGGTCCGGTATTCCAGAGGCAAAGTGTCGACTTTTCAACTAAAACGTAGTGTGTTCGAACCCCTGCCAACGATTGAAACATTTTTCTTGATTTCTTTCAAGCAAAATTTGCTCCACCTGGTCCAGGTAGTTGGATCGACGTCTAGTTCCACCGGAGACCGACGATAAAAAGGTGCAAGTCAATGTTTCTCTCAAGGAATTTTTCTATTATTTGTCTAATTGTAAATATGTGGTCTCGTACACTTCTTCCTGGTCTAAATCCACTCTGATGCTCTTCAATCTGATCCTCTACTCTTTTCCTTCGTCTCATTTCCAGTATCCTGGTATATACTTTCCTGGAACGCTAAGTAGTGATATCCCTCTATAGTTTGAGCATTCCATAGTTGATCTGACAGTCATTTTGTTTAAAGTATAGCAAACTGGTACTTATTTTAATCGTCACAATGTATTTTATGACAAATTCCCCCCCCCCTGCTTCTGATGAACTGTCCTGAATATTGACTTAAATCACATGGAAATTATGTGACATGTTCTGCGTGCATGTTATCAAAAGATGCCATCCGACATAATCATAAAGGGAGCCGGGTAGCTGAAACAGGGTCGACAAGAAGTAGTCTCTCAAGGTTGTATTATGTTTCAAAGTATTATCCTACTTTTTTCTAGGTTTATGGGAGAAAACATCAAATAATAGAAAATTTGTTCAAAATGCGATTTTCTCAAAATGGTACTTTTGATAACGTATCTATTTAAAAATTATTGTCCAACTTTGGTATATAGCATCAATAAAGCAATACATTACTTCACATAGTAGTGATTATTGATGTCGTTTTAAATCTGTGCAAACTAACATTTTTTATATTGATGAAATTTGCCAATAAAGTTAAAGTTGCTAGATCTATATACATTTTCGAAACATTCATAAAATCATAACAATTGAATTTATCAACAACTCCTACTGGTTGCCATTATATATTGAATCGAATAATATGTCTGCAAAGTTAGAACCAAAATTGTTGAAAAATAAAAAAAGTCTATTTGAATTGAAATTGACCTTATCTTCGAAATGAAATTCAAAGATGGTGGCGTTTCAACGACACTCGTATGATAAACACAATCTTTCCTATCTTTTTCAGCTAATTTAGACGTGCTGAGTTTGAAAAGTAGGGGTTAAAATACTGAGAAAAAAAACCCTTGCTTCTTACAAAGACATTATCTTCCATAGAGCCATATCTTATCCCGCTTGCTATTGGGAGATGCGGAATGTGATGATAATCACCTCCTGAACGTGACTCTAATGTATTATTGATTTTACTCCCTAGCTATACCTGTTACCCATTTACACCTGGGTTGAGTAGAGAAAATAAATGTATTTTAAGTGTCTTTCCCACGGAACACAACGTCGAATCTAGCATTGCTAGTTGCCAGGATTCAAATCAGGGACCTTATGATCCCAAACCTGGCAATCTAACCACAGTCGCCATCACTGTTGCAAATACAGATATTAAAATCATTCTTTTGTCTATTCTTCTTTTCACAGGAACCCATCTGTGTCAACAGATTCCTTTTCCTGTGTAATGGAGTCAATTTTGATGTGGTGGGAGCTGTGGGTGTTTCCAGGTGTGTCACGTTGTCTGTGTCCAGCTGGTCCGTCTGATAGCTCTCTGGTCTCTGCACCTGATGGTGTTTGGCAGCTACGAACCACCCTGGAGATGTGTGCAGTATCCCAAAACAGCTAACAGTACTCCAATTAGCACGCTAGTTAATCACAACTCTCCCCAGGAATACACTTGTGAAAACTTCAGTCAAATTCAATTCGAAACGAGTACTCAAAGCTCCGCAATGTCGTCACACAGATCAGCTTTCAACCTAACGAACGACTATTGTAACGGAACTGCTATTTCCTACCCCGGAACGTGTAGCCTATTATCAATATGTGACGAGATCCTATTTGACAAAACGTCTGTTACTGTAGTGTCTGATTTCCGGTTGATCTGCGATCAGGGTTTTATCCCTTCTGTCATCGTGTCTGCACAGATGATAGGCATGCTATTTGGCTGCAGTCTCAGCGGTCAGTTTGGAGAATTGTGTGGAAGGAAAATCAATATATTTACGTGTCTAGGCGTGATATCCACGTCGACTTTCATTGCAGCCTGGTCAACATCATGGCACATGCACGCTGTCTTGACCTTTTTCATTGGATTGGGAGGGGGTGGAATCATTGCCACTCATTTTGTGTATGCAATGGAGTTTCTATCTCCAAAGTGGCGTGGCTATTTTGCTGCTATTCCAGTAGGGAGTATTTGTCTTATTGTATTTGCCTGCGTAATCTTTGGTCTTAAAAACTGGCGTCACATGTATATGATGTGGGGGTATGGGTGCAATAGTTCTTCTAGGAGCTTTCTGGGCACCAGAAAGCCTGAGATGTCCATACCCACGGAAGAGAACAACAAAGCAAAGAAGTTATCAAGAAAATTATGGTGTTAAATAAGCGCAAAGGGGATGTGTCAGAAGTCCTCAAAAACTTTATTGACAGCAATGAAGAACAACCAAAGGCCAATAGGAGATATACTTATTTAGATATATTCCGCTCAAAGTCACTCTGTGCAATAAGCGTTAAAGTGTCGATCGTTTGGTGTTCTCTCCAGATGTGCTACATCACCATGAGCTACGGCATTAAAGCTCTTTCCGGGAATTTCTACACGAATTTATTTTTCATGGCCGCTTCGGAAATTCCATTCATACTTCAATGAGTAGCCTCGTTAACAAGATGGGTCGAAAATTTACATTGGTGATCTACCTGCTTTTAACCACGATCTGCCTAGCTACAAGTATCATCACATTCTACGTCTTCAGTTCTGAAACTTCTGCACCAATCATCAAATACCTGGCCATTATGTCGAAAGGCTCGGCGGATGTTGGATTGACAGCTTTAGCAATTTTTGGTGTCGAACTTTATCCTACCGCCGTACGAAACCTGGCCATCGGCTTCTTCAACACAGTAGCCCGAATAGGAACCATTGGCTCATCCCTCCTCATCCCACGTGACCAAGATTCCACCATCATATGCTTCTTCGTTTTGGTTGGCAGTTTGCTCATTGGAGGAATTTTGGTTTTATCATTACCAGAGACAAAAGACAAAACCCTAGCAGATACACTGAAAGATTCTCAAATGAACAATGACATTTTATGTGACAGTGAATCCCAAGTGTGACATGAAAGGAGAAGATTACAATGGCAAGGGGGTGGGGAAGCTCATTAAGTTTCTGTGGTAAATGGAAACTATGCTAAATGGCTAATTATATGGGAAATTGAAAACTATGATAGAAGGCTATTTTTAAATTGGATAAGTATGTTACATCCGGCTGCTATCAAGTACAATTATTAGATCGCGTTAGTATTCGATGCTGAGGTTATGCAGGTAGGCGTTAACGGTACTAATCCAACGTTTTAGTTATAACATGTTCAAAATGGCGATCTAGGTGAATAAGAATTATATCCAAAGACGGGGAAACGATGAAATTGTCAATAATCAAACGTCACTACTGGTAGAAGAATTCTTGGAATGAAAACGATATTGATATCATTAAAACCTATATGCAAATTATGGTTACTCTTCATGGCCTGGCAACAGAGCCTTTGGCGAACAAAGAACGGCCAACTCAGAATTCTACATATAGTCGTGGAAGATTAGTTTAGAAGACGATCTCTGTGGGAAGTTAATAATATAAAACTATGTGAGAAGTTAACAATATTATAATAGAAAACTATCTATGTGAGAAGTTAACAATAATAATAGAAAACTATCTATGTGAGAAGTTAACAATAATAATAGAAAACTATCTATGTGAGAAGTTAACAATAATAATAGAAAACTATCTATGTGAGAAGTTAACAATAATAATAGAAAACTATCTATGTAGGAGGTTAACAATTATAAAAGAAGACTATTTATGTGGGAGGTTAACAATTATAACATAATACTATCTATGTGGAAGTTAACAATTTTAATAGAAAGCTATCTATGTGAGACGTTCACAATTATAACAAAAGACTATCTATGCGGGAGGTTAACAATTATGATAGAAAACTATCTATGTTGGAAGTGGAAAACTATGGTGGAAGACCGTTTACCTGGAAAGTGAAGAACTATCATAAAAGACTATTTGTGTGGGAAATAGAAAACTAGGTGCATATAAGGTTATATTATGTTATTTACCAGTGTCTAAAAGGAGAAACAAAATCTTTAGGATTAGTAAGCTAGTTAAAACATAAATAAATAAAATAACCTTATTTTCTTATGTAAAGAAAATCATAAAAAATAAGTACATGAATAAATATACCAGGCAGTGGACAGGTAGGCACCTGTACGGGAAATAGATGTTCCCGCCATTCACGAGTCTCCTACTGCATTGCAGACAGATTTTGGCTGACCAAAGGCTAAGGGAGTTAACCCTGAAATAAAACAACTTGCTGCCTGGCAGGCCGGTCTTGACTGACCAAAGTCTAAGGGAGTTAACCCTGACAGAAAATAACAACTTGCTGCCTTGCAGGCTGGTCTTGAATGACTAAAGGCTAAGGGAGATAACACTGACAGAAAATAACATGACCTGGTAGGGGGCCTCAATGTGGCAGCCCAACCATCTACCTAGGCTACAGTCTTCTAATCCCCCTGCTTATCAAAACAAAACAGATTCAGAGAAAAAAACAAATATAATATAAGTGGCTTCTTCTTCTTCTTCTTCTGGAAACTTCTACGGACTGTGATTTTCTTCATGGAATGTTAGGACAATAAATGGAAAAGAGTTAAAAATTCTTGGCCATTACAGAAACAAAGATAAAGGACAAGGAACATAAATCTTCTTCAAATCATATTTTAATTTTTCTTCTTCTTCTAGATATCAAAGATAGAGCTAGAGCAGGAGCAGAAAAGGAAGAGAAAGCTATTAATTTCAAAATAGATGATTTATCAGTGAAGAAAGACAGATAAATATGAATGATAGCACAATATTCTTCTTCTTCTTCTTGTATAAAGAAAACACTTCTTCTTCTTGTACTGAAGAGGTAGCTTCTATTAAAGGAAATGGGAAAAAAAACAGCATGGTGGAATGATAACGTCAAGACTAAGATCAAAGAAAAAGAAGGATTCTTCTTCTTTTCTTCTTCAAACAAAGAGATCTTCTTCTTCTATTCTTCTTCTTCTTCTTCTTCTTTTCGCCAAAGGAAGTTAGGAAAGCACAACAGGTACAATGGGAGAGTTTGAACAAAGGTTTCATCTACGCTTTCAAGGAAATCAAAAGCTGTTCTTCTTCTTCTTCTTCTTCAATCTTCTTCATGAAAAGACTTCTTCATCTTCTTCTTCGACAAATTAATTCTTCTGCCAAAAAGAAATAATGAAAGAAGACAGCCAAGTCGTGGAAAAGTATTTTCAACAATTCTTCTTCCCTCAAGAACACATGAAACCAGGAATAAAGATCAATTCTTAAGAGTTTCTTCTAATCCAGAGGAGACAGCTAAAGATGTAGATATATCAATGGAAGAAATCAAACAGCTATAAGAAAAAGTGAAATTAAGAAAGGCCCACTTCAGATCCGGTTTATCCAGAAATGATTAAAAACCAAGGGAGAGAGGCAGACAAACTACTACATGCAATATGCCAACAAGCATGGAAGTCCAAACAAGTGCCAGACGACTGGAAAAAGGGAACTTAGTACCAATACATAAGAAAGGATCAACTATGGAATGCTCAAACTATAGAGGGATATTACTACTTAGCGTTCCAGGAAAAAGTATATGTCAGGATACTTCTTCTTGAGACTAAGGAAAAGAGTAGAGGATCAGATTGAAGAT
Organism: Doris montereyensis; assembly: GCA_037039925.1. Classification (NCBI taxonomy): domain Eukaryota; kingdom Metazoa; phylum Mollusca; class Gastropoda; order Nudibranchia; family Dorididae; genus Doris; species Doris montereyensis. The sequence continues at coordinate 62,730 of JAXRKP010001094.1, read as the reverse complement.
CATCAGAGTGGATTTAGACCAGGAAGAAGTGTACAAGATCACATATTTACAATTAGACAAATAATAGAAAAACTCCTTGAGAGAAACATTGACTTGCACCTGTGTTTTATTGACTTAGAAAAGGCATTTGACACTGTGAGGAGGAACGAACTATGGCATTCCTTAAAAGAACACAATGTAGAGCTTCTTTTAATAGAAGCCATTAAAAGTTTTGACAATAAACCAACATG
>JAXRKP010001094.1:47500-57500 GCA_037039925.1 Doris montereyensis | reverse complement strand
CCCCTCCCGTCCCCAACCCTGCCCCTCCCATCCCCAACCCTGCCCCCTCCCCATCCCCAACCCTGCCCCCTCCCGTCCCCAACCCTGCCCCTCCCATCCCCAACCCTACCCCTCCCATCCCCAACCCTGCCCCATCCCCAACCCTGCCCCTCCCATCCCTAACCCTACCCCCTCCCATCCCCAACCCTGCCCCCTCCCATCCCCAACCCTGCCCCTCCCATCCCCAACCCTGCCCCTCCCATCCCCAACCCTGCCCTCCCATCCCCAACCCTCCCCCTCCCATCCCCAACCTGCCCCCTCCATCCCCAACCCTGCCCCCTCCCATCCCAACTCTCCCCCCCCCTCCCATCCCAACTCCCCCCTCTCATCCCCATACCTGCCTCCTCCCATCCCCAACTCCCCCTCCCATCCCCAACCCTGCCCCCCCTCCCATCCCCAAACCTGATAACAATTATAATGGATGAACACAAAGGTTACGACACAGCTTACATTGCTGTTAGCAGTGCAGTCCGAGCAAAATTAGAATTCCTAACAAAACTCCAGAGATCACCTTAGTAGTTGATGTGGGTAAAAAGCAAGATCAAACTCTTTACTTGCTAAACGGTTGTCTGTCCTCAGAAGACAAATCCTATTGTATTCAACAGACTTCTGGATGTGGCAAAAACAGCATTAAACGAGGACTGTTTCTAATTCTCACATCTTCTTATAACACCGATCACCTCTCCTCCCCCCCCTCCTCCACGTCCCATTTTTCCCCCTACTCTTCTTTCTATGTCAAATCACCACTTTCTACGCCCTTGTCTTCTGAATGATGAATGAACAAATGTTGTAAGGTAGCATAATACAAAATTCAGATGAAATGTATCTTAGAGTTTTAATTCTATGCCTACAGGGACGTATACACAGCCAACTTTAAAATGTAAATATTTGATTAATATTGTTATGCTTGGCATTGTAAAATGTACGTGTTTTGATGCTTATTGGTCTATAGAATCATCAAGGCAAGTGTGTCAACTTGTGAGTTTATCATATCAGCATATCTTGCCATGGGCTAGATAGGTCATTTGACCTTTAAATACGTCACATTATATCTTAATGCAATCCAGATGTTTGAACATACAGTAATCAATAAGACCAATGGATACACAAAATGTGATCATGGTATGCATACCTCACAGCATCGTTTCTCTACTGACTATAATTTCGAAGAAATACTCGCAGAATACTGTTATAGAGTACAACGCTCTGTCAATACCAAAAAGAATGAAATAAATGAATTGAATACATCTTCCTGCTTTTAAATACTGATTTTGCCATGAAGAGATTCATGTTCTGCTGCACAGACACAATGGGGTCTAAAATGGCAACACCAGACGTATTCCCTGTTCCAGCTGGGGAAATCAGTCGTTAGCAACAACGATCTTCCGATTCGTGTTGCTTTCAAATGTTGGTGTCGCTATTTTCGGCAGCAAAGCTGTCGACCATGGGCTTGTTTTTTTGGTCTCTGGCATTGTCTTGATGAAGAAAGCGACAGTAGGGAAAGATCCACTCAGAGCGATGAAACACGTAGCAAGGGATTGCTCGTCACGCGGTATGAGTTTGGCGGCAATGATGCATCCAACTCTAGTGGCAGAGTTGAAGAGGCCCATCGCCAAACTTCACTACTGTGTGGCAAAGCTCAGCGCTGAGAGTGGACACGTTCATTCATCCCATAAGACAACAGCCTATTACCAGCAAGGCCAGGTATTTAATCACCAGCCCTGACACATCCTGGCTAGTGGAGTAGAAAACAACGATGCCAGCTATGATTAAAATGCTGGCAGATGATGTAAATAGACCCGTTGAGTTTCGCCTTCCTACTCTACTGGTCTTGAAAGCTTAGAGGAAAACACAGGGAAATTCTGTTGCTCCAGATAGGATGAGATTTATGAAATAGCTTCCGGAAAGAGGTTTAACACTTAAGTCCAGCGTGAAATAACCGATGTTTAGAGTAAATCTTACAAACAAATTTTATCGTTATCGCCCGAAATTCTGAGGGTCGTAACAGATCACAGTACAAAAACTGACGTGTCGGCTGGTCTTCAATGACAACTTCCCTTGTGTAACTTTGAAGGACCTGAGATACTCTTTGCCGTTGTTTGTTGTATTTCATGATCTTTCTGATAACATTTTTAGCTTCTGCGTCTTTTCCATGTATGCGCAGCCATCGGAGACTTCCCAGTGCCACAACAATTCTGAGAAGCGAGAGGCTACCCAGACAATCAGACACAGCGTGGACATGTCATCACACCTTTAGGCCCATAACGACGAATACAAACATAGCAAGGATACGCTTCATGTTGGAATAGCCCATACCAGTCCCCTCTACGTACATGTCCCAGGAAGTAGACCAAGCAGTTACAAGTGTAGCCACAGACATTACACCGATGCTTGAGAAAAGGCCTATTTTCCTGCCAAACGATTCTCCGACCTGACCAACAGCAAAAATACCCACGAGCATCCCCGTCATTTGCGCCATGATAGTGATTGACGGAATGAAGGTCTGGTCACTGATGAGCCCAATCAGAGACCACAGTGGCGGAAGTGGCGTCAAATATAATGTCATCGCACGCCTAATTGCACTTACCTTGTTGGAACACATGGAGATCCTTTTAACCTGATGAATTCAATTTGGATGTAAATGAAGAATTAAGAACAATTGTTTGAGTTTGAAATTCAATTTTCCCAGTAGGTTTCCCATATCATTATACTTTAATGCGTTGAGACTGGTATTTAACTTGTGTAGACTGTCAATAGCCAAAGGGCCATTCTTTAAGCACTACCAGGGGTAGTTTTCAGACACCATCAGGTTCTGACACCACGTATTAATGGCGGGGGGGGGCGGCAGCTGAATCTCGAAGATTGGGTCAAAAGAATTGAATTTGAGGTGTTATCATTTTCATATGCTATGACTGTTCTAGAACCCATCTGTAATAGTACGAAACATGAAAATTATTTATAAATGAGGTTTTAGCCCTCTAAACATGCTGCCCTAGAACAAATATTTACACATTTTATCAAAAAGATGATAAATTTACTCATCTTTGGTCCTAATTTTGAAAATGAAACGGGAGTGAATGGCTGTCGTGTATAGTATCGATGTAAAGGGGAGTTCCTCTCCCTTTGATCTATAGTAGATTTCTTATCGATGCTACAACACCATGAGCCCCTGTTCATGAAACTTTCCATACCTAAAACAAAGAATTTCAGATGACATCAGCTGTTATACAGTTTGACCCGACCTCTGAACACTCTCAGTCAAGGTAATGTCACTGCGCATGCGTACTGCATGGATATTGCAGGTCAAATGGTGTCAGCGCATGCGCAGACGTTCCGGATATGTCTGTTGTTTGTAAACAAACGCTTGCTTTCGTTTTGATTGCTCTGCCTGATGTAAACGTGTTTTACGATTGATTGCGATTTATTCTTCAGGTTTGTTCTATATTCTTGTTATTTTTTACGAATTAGCTTACAATACCTCGACTTTCACGAAAAAGCTCGAAGCAATAATCTGGCTAAAGCCAGGAAACAGCGTTGGACCGAGGATTCAGGAGATATTCCGTCTCAGGGAAGCAACTGAATCTAACTTGGGATTGGAACCATCCACCAGCTCTGGAACACGTGGTGGCTCCCCACCATGCTCCAGGTTTGGGCTTAGGTAATCTAGATCTAGCTCTAGTTTTTCATCCTCGGATCGTTTGGATATCCCCATCAGTGAACTGCCCTTCGATCCTCCTTCACCAGTTTATTGTTCTGAGACCAGGTTTGAGAAGAAGTTTGCCATCGGTAATGAACAACATGGCGAAGATGACCATGGACTCAAACGGTGGCCTCACCAAGACTATTTGTGAGCTCAGCATGCTGACATCGCTTGTGTCACTTTTTCAGTGCCGTCAGATTGGTTTGCAGGAAATGCCGTGTCAAAGCGCAAAGGATTCGCCGTGTGCCTTGAGGCTTTCTGCCGCAACTGTGGTTGTATTGTGGCCTTCAACATACATCAGATGTCGACGTGTCAGCGTCAGGGCACGAGAGTTGGTGTAGCCTGCCTCAAGAGCGATATGGGACCCTTGCCAAACTTTCTAATTTCTGTGAGACATTCTCTATGCCACCCTCCCCCCTCAAGAAGACCTCCGCCAAGCGCACCGAAGACATCTGCGGTCTCAACGTAGAAGTGTCACAACAGATATTTAGTAAGCCAGTAGCGATTATGAAAAAAGATCAACGGCAACTGGATATCACCATCGACAACACTGAACCGCTAGACATTGCCATTAGTTTTGATGGAACATGGATGACGAGGGGCCTTTCATCTTTATTGGAATTGGATGTGCCATCGACAGCCTCACTGGTTTTGTAGTTGATGTTCACGTCGTTAGTGTCTTCTATCAAACATGTGCGACAACTGGAAAGTGGCAGAAGGCTAACAATCCTCATCTGTACGACGCATGGCTTAGAGAACACCAAGAGGAAGGCTGTGGAAAGCGGCATCAACTGCACAGGTGAGTTGCTTTTTTTTTGATTACCAAATGATAATTTCTTCTTACAAATCACTTTTTTTCTAGCTGATCAATTGAAATGAACTCACAAAGAAGATTTATGGCTCTGGAGGGGGGATGCACTGTTATTATACTTGTTTGATTTATTTGATCTTTACATTATTAGGATTATTGCTTGTGTCATTATCTTCGTCGTCTATTTTTCCTCGTATCATTATATTTAGAAAGTCAAAGCTCATGGTTGGGGTAAAACTAGACTTATATCAAGAAATGGAACCAATTTACTGTTGTCACGTAATACGAGTTAACAAATTATTTTTACATAATTGATAATTCATGGCAGCCGTATCATAGACTAATCTGTTGTAAGAATGTTGCCTAATTCGATGAGATTAGGCAGCCACAACGCAATGCATGATATCATTTTATTTTTATTTTGTAGTTGCAATTTGATCTCCTTCTTATTCCCTTTGTTTGTACGTCATCTTAAGGTGCATCGGGCATGGTGGAAGCTGTAGCGGCAGAAACCCTGTGGCGAAGATCGGTGGACCTGCATCAGCTACGCTACACGGCATTTGTTGGAGACGGTGACTCAAAACCTTCCTTAGAGTCTGCAGGGCTGAGCCAGGATGGACCAGATATGGCTATTCTCAAAGAAGGGTGTATGAATCATGTTTCAAAGCGACTCAGTGTGGCCTTGCGGAATTTAGTTCAGGACTGTTCCAAGAAGGGTTTGTAAAATTTATTTCCTTATATGAATCTATGGGCTTCATAACCTCACTTCTATTTTCTATGAAGAAAAAGAAATGTAACTCTTTCTCAAAACGCTAACTATAAGTTTTCAATTACACAATGACAACCACCTGAATTATTTGACGACCATAAGCTGCACATAATCAAACTCAAACTATTTGGGTTTTTTTTTTTTATTTGTTATTGTACTGAACTATTCTGTTTCTAACGTAGTTGATTTGTCTGACAGTCGCATTTTCTGTACTGACTGATATTCAGTTTTGTCTTATTTTATTTTTATTTGCTGATTTTAGTTTGGCCTGTTTGGAAATGTTTCATATAAAACAGTTTACTTATGTAAACAATGTTTTCTGACGAGTCGGTTTATAGCGTGTATGCTCAATATTTATCTTATGCTTATTGTTATTCAAAGGTATAACACTCGGCGGAAGGAAACACGGAAGCCTTGCCAGCAATGCCATAGACAAACTATGTAAGTATTATGCCAGACCTATTGAGGACATGAAGACAGCAATTTTGCCAGCTTGTACCATGGCTACTCCACGGACGACAACCCTCAGCATCGGTACTGCCCAACTGGTATCGACTCCTGGTGCTTCTACAAGAAGGCCATCGCACAGGGCATATTTACTGGTCAGCATAAGCTCCGTATCCATACGCCCCTGGATTACAACCGCCTGCATCAGCATGTTGGCCCGTTTACCAACGTTTAACAAATGGTGATCTTCTATGCTGTTGAATTATATACTTCATTCTCATGACTTTTCCTCCTCAGAATATAATTATTTTGTGATTGTGTTACCTTAGTATATGACAAATATACTTTTATAAGATACTATCCATAACATGCATAAATATAGACATTGTGCAATAACATTTTGAGTTTTTGAGTTACAGAAATACAAAATTGCGTTTTCTCAAACCATGTTTTTTTATATACATTTCGCTAAAAGTAAAAACTTACGCTTAGATTTGAACCAAATTTTTTGGGAAATAATTGATGAAAGTGATGTTATTGATGATTTAGTGTAAAATCTGGTGTTTTGGGGATTTTGGAAAGTTGATTTTTTTCCATATTGTTTTTTTCAGTAAGCAGATCAAATATCAAAAATCCGATTCATACAACTAAGACAGTCCTATTTACTACCTGTATCTCAAATTTGGTTGACTTTCCTTGGTAATATTTTGACTTAAAGCGATGCGAAAAACGTAAAACTAAATCAATATGGCCGCTGTTACCATGGCAACCAAAAATTCGAGCGACAAAATGACTATTCCATCTCAATCACAACATGATACCCTTTGTATGTGGGAAGTATGAACATTATATGTCCAATATTGAGTATTTTGCTTCTTGGGTGTAGCACCCCCCTCCCCCCCCCCCCCCCCCCCTTAACAAACTGGACAACATGAATACAGAATAGGTGAATCGCTTGAAAACAGCAACAGCCTCCAGTTTGTTGAATAAAAGAATCCATGTCGGAGCAAAGGTTTGCCTCATAAGAATGATGTAACCTGGAAATGGAAAAATGAACACGATGGAATGTAAACAGTTGAAATGAATGGTTCGATGACACTGGCACGTTTTAAACTGAAACTAATGCAATGCTTGTTCTTCGCGTTTGGTATTGTAGCTTTTTGTTATGGATTTGGACATTTATAAAACAAGTAAAATGATAATTTAAAAAAAAGAAGAAGATAGCTATATTGCGTTTCATAATTAATTCCCCCCCTCCCTCGCCTTTCATATATAAAGTTATTGAACATTGGTTCTTACTTTCAAAATAATAATTTATAAATAGCTACAGAGAGTATCAAACCCAAAACAGGAACTAATGGTTCTAGAAGATTTAAATACTAGGAGTAGGCAATGATGCACAAACATCAGGTGGAGTCGTAGGTAACAACTTCGTCCAAAAGGAAAGAGACTACGCGATTTTGCTTAAAGAATAACATAACAATAACTAACATATCTTTTACGACCATGAAGATATTCACAGATACACAAGAGTAAATGAAGATAGAAATGAAGAGTCAATCATAAACTACATACTAGTTAACAGCTCCCCCTTTTTTTACAGTACAATGGATGCAAGACTCTAACATATGATTCAAAAGACCAGCTTGGTAGCATGAGAATATCAAAACTATTATCAAGAAAAGAAGGACGCCTGGAAGAAGTACTTATAAACGAAGAGACCAGAAGATATGATATTTTATGAGAGTAAAGGAAATATCGCAAAGAGGAAATGAGGAAAAGCAAAACAGGAACAATGAGAAGAGTTGGGATAAAGACTTAAAGAAGAAAAGACAGCAAATGCTGTGTTCTTCTGAGCAATGAATAGCATGAAAAAACGAAAACATGCCCAATTAGACACAAGAAGAACACCAAAGGAGATATATTGAAGGAAGACAACGGAACCATGGAAACATGGAGAAAGTACTTTCATCAATTGCATAATCCAGAACATATGAAACAAGGAGTACAGATCAACCAGTAAGACTAACAAATAATCCAGATGAGATAGCTGATTATGTAGATATCTCAATGGAAGAAATCCAAACAGCTATACGAAAACTCAATCTAGGAAAGGCCTCAGGAGCAAATCAAATTTATGGACAGGTCATTAAAAACCAAGGGAGAGAGGTAGACAAATTACTACATGTAATATGTCAGCAAGCATGGAATCCAAAGAGGTGCCAGATAACTGGAAAAAGTAAACGGTAGAACCCAAACACAAGAAAGGATCAACTGTGGAATGTTCAACCCAAAGATGGATATCACTGCTGAACGTACCAGGCAAAATACATGCCAGGATAATAGAAATGAGACTGAGGAAAAGAGTAGAAGATCAGGATTGAAGAGCATCAGAGCGGCTTTAGACCAGGGAGAAGTGTTCAGAGCCACATATTTACAATTAGACAAATAATAGAAAACTTTCTTGAAAAGAAATGTGGACTTACACCTGTCTTATTGACTTGGAAAAAGCATTTGACACCGTAAGAAGAGAGGAACTATGGCATTCTTTAACAGAGCACATCTTTAAAATGAAATTTTAAAACTTACTGTTGAGCCTGGCACTTTGTTTGACTAGAAAATATAACATAGCGAATACTGACTCAATTTTACCATTGGTTTCATTAAACGATTTAATACATTTCTTGATTTATTCATTTATTCCCTACACTCCAGTTACTAACGGAGGCACCGTAGTCCACCTGCAAGGTGTCGGCCTTTCAACAAAAAATGTCGTGGGTTCAAGCCCCGTCAATGTTGAAAAATCCTCTTGAGTATTTTTTCGAGTAGCATTTACGGGCTTGATCCAGGTAGGTAGGTCGACACTTAGTCCCACTAAAGGTCCCGTGTGAGGACCACAACACTTTAGGTAGGTAGGTCGACACTTAGTCCCACTAAAGATCCCGTGTGAGGATAACGTCACTTTAGGTAGGTAGATCGACACCTAGTCCCACTAAAGGTTTCGTGTGAGGACCACAACACTTTAGGTAGGTAGATCGACACCTAGTCGCACTAAAGGTTTCGTGTGAGGACCACAACACTTTAGGTAGGTAGATCGACACCTAGTCGCACTAAAGGTCCCGTGTGAGGACCACAACATTTTATGTAGGTAGATCGACACCTAGTCCCACTAAAGGTCCCATGCGAGGACCACAACACTTTAGGTAGGTAGATCAACACCTAGTCCCACTAAAGGTCCCGTGAGGACCACAGCATTTTTCTTTCTTTCTTTATCACTTCCCATTTACCTTTCGGTGTATGGGTTTAGATGCCCGAGGTGATCTTTCTCTAGATGCCCTGTCCTTGCATTTTCGTTTTTTTTTATACGCATATCAATTATCCTCGTTTTATCGACACGCCTATCAATTATCCTCGTTTTATCGACACGCTTATCAATTATCCTCGTTTTATCGATACGCATATCAATTATCCTCGTTTTATCGATACGCATATCAATTATCCTCGTTTTATCGATACGCATATCAATTATCCTCGTTTTATCGATACGCATATCAATTACCCTCGTTTTATCGATACGCATATCAATTACCCTCGTTTTATCGATACGCATATCAATTACCCTCGTTTATCGATACGCCTATCAATTATCCTCGTTTTATCGATACGCATATCAATTATCCTCGTTTTATCGACACGCATATTTATTATTTATTATTTTATCGACATTCTTATTAATCATTCTAGTTTTGTTGACACGCATTTCAATTATCTTTCTTTTATCGAGACGCATACTTATTATTCTTGTTTCATTGACAAGCATATACATATTATTCTTGTTTTATTGACACGCATATTAATTATTCTCGTTTCATCGACACACATAAAGAGAAGCATCAGCCCTGATCCGTCACAGTTTCAGATTTATCGGCGACGAAACTAGAGGCGACACTGTCTTCTGGAAATGCTGCGAAAAAAGGGCAAATCAAAAGCTACAACGTATCAATAATTTAAAACTTTTCTGAAAAGAAATGTGTTCAAAGGAAAAGCTGTCAACAATGGTTGGTATCACACCAAAAAAAAAGAAGGAAATTGGCCATCGACAAGGAAACAACACGGACGTGATACAATCATTGCACAATACTACCAAGGCCACATTGTAAGGACATAGACTTTTAACAAGAATCAAATGATAAACAACGTTACCTCCAACGTTGTTAATTATGTAAATAATATT
>JAXRKP010001094.1:35000-45000 GCA_037039925.1 Doris montereyensis | reverse complement strand
TTGGTTGTCAAAATGATATTACTCGCTGAAGACAACAAATAGAAAAGGAAAGAGAAAAAAAGCTACAAAAATACAAAATAGGAATTAAATACGTCAATAGTAAAAACAGACATATCAGTCTAGGATACAAATATTTATCAGCGAAAGGCATATGGATCTGAATGATAGCACACAGAAGAAAAAGTTGCCAATGTATAAAGACATACTCCTCATTTGTATTGAAGAGGTATGTGTGTAAGGAAGCAATTTAAGGAAATAGCAAAAGAACAGCATGGTGGAATGAGAATGTCAAGACTAAGATAAAAGAAAAGAAAGATGCCTTGAAGAAATACTTGCAAACAAGGAGGCCAGAGGATAGGATATATTAGACCAAAGACTATAAGAAAGCTATCAAGGAAATCAAAGGCTGTTCTGGAGAGCAAATAAGGGCATGAGCCAGACCAAAGCATGACCAATACAAAACAAAATTAAGAAAGCTACAAGGATAATGAAAGAAGACAGCGAAGGACATGGAAACGTGTAGAAAGTATTTTCAACAATTACATAATTCGTTTAGAACATATTGAAACAATGAGTAAAAGATCAATTAGAGTAAGAGTAACAAGTAATCCAGATGAGACAGCTAAAGACGTAGATATGGAAGAACTCCAAACAGCTATAAGAAGGCCCCAGGAGCATATAAAGTTTATCCAGAAATGATTACAAACAAGGGAGAGAGGCAGACAAGCTATTTCATTCAAAATGTCTATATGCATGGAAGCCAAAAACAGGTGCCAGTTGACTTGAAAAAGGGAACGGCAAGTACCAATACACAAGAAAGGATCAACTATGGAATGCTCAAAATATAGATAAGGATAATCACTACTTAGCGTACCAGGAAACGTGTATGCTAAGGATTCTGGAAATGAGACAAAGAAAGCGAGTAAGGAAATCAGATTGCAGAACAACAGAGTGGGATTTATACCAGGATGAAGTGTACAAGACCACATATTTACAATTAGAACAAATAATAGAACGATTGCTTGACAGAAACATTGATTTAGAAAAGACATTTTGAGACTGAAGAGGGACGACCAACTATGGCATTCGTTAAAGCAAAAACAATATAGATCTTTAATTTACTAGACGCCATTAAACGTGGTTTTAGAATAAATCAACATGCACAGTGAGAGTAGATGGGGAATGTATCTGAAGAATTTGATGGTAGATATTGGAGTAAGGACAGGGTTTGTGTCCTAAATGCTCGTTAAACCAGTGAATGTAGCAATGATTTCATTTGCTGGATGATGTAGTTCTGCTTCGAAAATCAGAAAGGGACCTTCAGTAAAATAATCAACATGAATGAATAATGAATTAAATAAAGAGGAGGAATGAGAGTGAATGTAAAAAAAAACCAAAACAATGCCTAGAAACTAGAGAAGCTACTACACACAAATCCTTAAACCTGGGCAGTGGCGTGGAATTTGGAACAAGTTCAAAAGCTACAATTACTTGGGAGTATATGATTAAGTCATCCTGAGAATCCAAAAGGCAATGATACTGTATAAACCATCTAGGAAAGGCATTTATAGGTCAACGAGAATTGTCACTGGGTAGTGGACAGGTAAGCACCTGTACGCTGAGTAGATGATCCCGCCCTCCACCGGTCACCGGCTACCTTGCAGGTCTGTCTTGGCTTACCAAAGGCTAAGGGAGTTCACCATGAAAGAAAACAAGCTGCTGCTTGCAGGTCGGTCTTGATTGACCAAAAGCTAAGGGAGTTAATCCTGACAGAAAATAACAACCTGCTGCCTTGCAGACTGGCCTTGAATGACAAAGGCTAAGGAGTTAACTCTGACAGAAAGGAAAAGGCCTGGTAGGGGGCCCAAGGTGGCAGCCCACCATTTACCTAGGAGTACAGTGGGCTACCCCCTGCTTATCCAAAACAGACAGATTCAGAGAAATAAATATAATATAACCGGCTTGATCTTTCGAAAACGAACTTGGAAACGAATACAGACTGTGCTTTTTGGAACATGGAATGTTAGGACAATAAATGAAAACGAGTAGAATTGTGTTGAAGAAATGGAAAATTCAAAGTAGATATTTTGGCCATTACAGAAACAAAGGAAAAAGGACAAGGAATAGAAAATGTAGGACCGAATCATACTTTAATCTTCTCAGGAGTAGATGTCAAATATAGAGCTAGAGCAGGAGTAGGCCTCCTAGTGCATAACAGGCATGAAAAGCTACTAGAAATTTGGAAATTTATAAGCTCACGGCTATTAGAGGTAAATATTAAACCAAAAGGACGAGAAATTAAATTATTAATAGCTTATGGACCAAATGGAGACGCCACTAAAGAAGAAAAGATATCTTCGAAATGATTTACAAATAGCTGCAGAGAATCTCAAATCCAAACAGGAACTAATGGTTTTAGGAGATTTAAACGCTAGAGTAGGCAAAACTGTAGAAACGTCAGGAGGAGTAATAGGTAAAGAAGGAGAGACAACAACTTCTCCAAATGGAGAGACACTAATATATTTTGCCTAAAGAATAATATGAAAATATGCAACACCTTTTTTCCTCATAAAGACATCCACAAATATACAAGAGTAAATGAAGACAGGTGTGAAAAGTTAATGATAGACTACATAATAGTTAGCAGCTCCCTTTTTTACAGTACATTGGATGCAAGAGTAAACAGAGGAGCTGAAATATTTAGTGATCATCACCTAGTGATTGCCAAAATGATATTACTGACTGAATAAAACAAATAGAAAAGGAAAGAGAGGAAAGGTACTAAACTCAAAATAGAGGAACTAAATAAACCAATAGTAAAACAGGTATACGAATCTAGGATAAAAAAGATTTATCAGTGAAAGAAAGATGGGAGAAAAAGTGACATATTTATAAAGAGACGTCCTCGGTTGTACTGAAGAGGTCTGCCGTAGGAAACAAATTTAAAGGAGACAGGAAAAGAATATAGTGGCCTAATGACAACGTGAAGACTAAGATCAAAGAAAAGAAGGATGTCTGACAGTGTAAACTGGACCTTAAACAGTAGAGCATACAGTAGAGTACAATCAGCTGAAATTAAATATCTAAGAAGAGTAATAGGTAAAACTGAAAGAGGCAAAATCAGAAACACAACAATAACAGATCAAACCAAGGCAAATAACATGAAAACTAGGATAGAAATAAATCAACTGAGATGGTTTGGGCATGTAAACAGAATGAATGTCAATAGAATAGCTAAATCAGTATACAGGGATAAAACTCAAGTTAAAAGACCAAAAGGCAGACCTTGGAGAAAGTGGGAAGAAGATATAAAAGAGACTTTGAAGCAAAGATATTAAATTTCACGGAAGGAAACTGAAAAAGTCAGGACAGGGCAGCCTGGGGAAAGATCACTTCGGGCATCTAAACCCATACATCGAAAGATAGAATAGGGGTTCATAAAGAAAGAAAGAAAGAAAGAATACCAATAATGAAGGAAGACAACGATAACACGGAAACAGGGAGAACACACTTTCAGCAATGATATAATTCCTCCAACACATATGAAAACATGGAGTACAGATCAACCCGTAAGAATAACAAATCAGCCAGATGAGATAATTGAAGATGTAAATATTTTAATGAAAGACATCCAAACATCATATACAAATCCTGTCATGAAAAGGTTCCTGAGCAGATCAAGTTGATCCAGAACGAGAACCCAAGCGGAGAGATATGAAGAAACTGCTGCATGAATATATCAACCAGCATGGGAGTCGGAACAAGTGCCAAATGACTGGAAAAAAGGCAATCATAGTACCAATACAGCTTGAACGTATCAACTGTGAGATGTCAACTATAGAGGGATATCAGTCCGGAGTGTACCAGGAAGGTGTATATCAGGGATACCCAAAATGAGACTGAGGAAATGTATAGGAAGATCAAATTGAAGAACATCAGAGCAGATTTAGACCAGAGAAGTGTTCGTAGACCACATATTTAGAAATACAATAAGACAAGCATTTCCTTAAAAGAAATGGTGACTTACACATCCGTTTTAATGACTTTTTAAAGAAGGGATGAACTATGGCAATCCTTGAAAAAAAATAATGTTTAACACAATTTGATAGAAGCTATTATACGTTTTTTACACCAATAAAGACAGAACAAACATTTAGGATGAACCTCGTCAGACAACAAATTAAAGAAATATCTAGAATCTAGATTAAGACACTAAATAAGGCGTCGTTACATAGTGTGATGTGGAAGAAAAACAGAAAGGAGGAAAAAAGAAAGAACAGGCGGTGATTTTATGACAATAAGCATAATCGAACTTGCATGTAAAAATCGGTGCCAACATGAGATTGAAAGTAAAACCTGCAATTGATAGTCAGGTGTGAATGTATTCTAAACTGGTCCGTTTCATGCTATAGATAATGAGATAAATGTAATAAATAATAGCATTTAGCTGGTGGTCTTTAACGAACTTTACTTATATCTGTAGTTGTAGTGATGGAGATTCAAATCATATTAATCTATTCCTTTGATTTACGCGCTCAGGTTCTATTATCATTTTAAGAAAAAGAGAATAAAGATAATCTGTCAATTTTTGTCCTGATGTAATTTTTACAATAAATAGGAGAAGCTGAACGCTTTCTTACGACAGGCCCTTAAAGGAAAGGAAAGAAAGCCATTTAGTAAATTTTACATGTAGCAGGAATCAATTGGGCTGTGTAAAGTCTGCAATTCATTATTTTAGTTCTAGGCCTTTTATTGGTCTAAGCAAGTAGTAGCAAGCAGTTATCAACTTATGCACACATGATATAGCTGTGGAGACATAGCGTACGTAGACTAGTAATTATTGCACAGATGGCTTGTATCTAAGAGTGGAGGCATAACTCCTTACAGGCATGCTTCACATCATTTCATTGCTTTTAATACTTACGCTTATTTTCTGATGGTGTAACGTAGTAAGACAAATCAGATTATAAAAAGATAAACATTTGAAAGTGTAAAAGGATAAGGAATGACTTGTTTAAGTTTCACAACAAAAGTTCATGACATCGCTCAGATTTATTCCTTTTATTGTTTTTCTTTCATCAACATAAGTTCCATAATATTTGATTACAATTTTTTTATAATAATACAAAACACTTATAGAGCGCTTAATCCCTTAAAAAAGGCTCCAAGCGATTACAATATGAATGAGCTGGAGTTTTCTCTCAACGGTTTAGATTTACAAACATTATGTATGCAAGGCTTTTAGATCCATGGTGTGCAATATGCTCGTATTAATGCAACTGTTTTAATCTTTCTATTTCCAGTTTTTCTCAGCCTTATGAAACGTCGGCTTGACATGGATTCCTTGATTGTGAACACTGGGGGCTGTGGCTGTTTTCAGGTGTGTCATATGCTATGTCTTCATCTTGCCCGACTTGTTAATTGCTGGTGTATGTATCTGATGGTGTTTGGAAACTACGAGCCCCCGTGGCAGTGCGTAAGGGAATGGAACTTTCAATGACAGTCTACACAACATAACCAAAAGATATCCACACGCTAGAATATATGGACGAAACGACTGATACGTTTGCGACTACAACAGACGTGTTTAATTCTTCACTTCCAACTGACTTAATTTCAACAGATAGAGATGGTCTTGATGTATTCCAACAGGAAAATGCAATCAGGTATGCGATGACGTCATATTTGACGCAACTTCTGTCACCGTAGTTACCGAATTTGACTCATCTGTGACCAGGCTCTTCATTCCGTCAATCATTATAGCGGTGCAAATGACTGGGATGCTGGTTGGTAGTTTTGCAGCAGGTCAGGTCGGAGAAGCGTTTGGGCGGAAGACTGGTATCTGCTTAAGTATAGATTAATATCTGTGACAACATTTGTAGCTGCCTGGTCTACTTCCTGGGAAATGGCGCAGCGTGCACATTTGTCACTGGTGTAGGTTGTGGAGGCTTTCTTGCTTCTCATATTGTTTTCGCCGTTGAATTTCTGTCTCCGAAGTGGAGGGCTTGGTATCAGGAATTCCGACGTGGAATGTAGCGCTGTTAGGTTTGCTGTAGCTGCGATCGGACTGAAGTGTGGTGGCAAGTCCACATATTGACTGGCTGCATGGGTGCACTGATTTTCCTTTCTCATTCTGGTCACCAGAAAGTGTCAGGGGTGGCTACGTCTACAGGGAAGAAACGACGAAGTTGAAAATGTTGTCGCTAAGATCATAAAATATAACAGAACGCAACAAAGCGTATCTGATGTTCTTGAAAGTTACAGAACGAAGACGTCAATGAAGATCAAGAACCCGTACGTCAGTACTCTTACTGTTTTCTATTCCAAGCCTCAGAACTTCGAACTTGACGATAAAACTTTGTTTTGTTTGGTTTACGGTTAACGTCGGTTATTTCACTTTAGGTTTCAGTGTCAAAGCTCTTTCTGGAAACTACTACACCAATCTTTTGCTATCCTGCGTGACTGAACTTCCTTTTGTGTTCATCCAGCTCTTCCTGACCATGAAACTCGGGAGGAAATACGCGACGGGTCTCCTGACGTTTTGTGCAACCACTTTTACAATAGCTAGCATTTTAGTTTTTTACTTTCTGGGGTGAGGATGTGTCAGGGCTTGTGATAAAATATCTGGCCTTGCTGTCAAAAAGGATGTTTGCTTGGTGCCCGCAGGTGGCCATGACAATTTTTTAGCGCAGAACTTTTCCCCCACGGTGGTGCGGAGTCTGGCCATACGCAGGTTTGTTCAACGCCACCGCCAGGATCGGGGTATCGTTGCCGCCCTGCTCATACCACGTGACCAACAATCTCTCACCACTTTTTTCATCATCCTGAGTGGATCTTTGCTTGTCTCGTCTGTGCTAATCAAGACTATGCCAGAGACTAAAGATATGCATATGCTTGACAACTTTAGGGTTAGGAATATTGAAAAAGAAAACCACACAGCTGATACTCCTTGTTAATAATGTCTGTCTTCCTAATAATGGAAACGGAACATGCAATAATTAATCTTGTGGTGACGGTTACTTTAGATTTCTTGGTTTACTATTTCCGCCTTCTTTTGCCTTGCAGCGGCGAGGGAAAATACATTTTTTCTGATGTGCTTGGTGCACGGTCTGAATCGGAGAAATGTCACGTGACCTCAGTATGTTGTGAACCCCATCGCTCCATCTCATTCTGGGTCTCCCTCCTGCTCAGGCTCCGTGACGATCTGTTGTTAAATGCTCAAGACCGTAGTTGACTTTGTGACATTCTTATGTGACCGGAACATGTTATTCTTTGGGTACTGTATATATGATGTTACTCTTAGAGTCTCTCGTATTATAATGTTTCCTATTGTGCCTCTCTTTTATAGTTAAAAAACGTTTCTAAGTTGTTATTTTAATTCTTAGTGTCTTTTTATGGTGCACTTTTGGCCTTGATAGCAGGGGACCGAAGTGAAAATATTTTCTAGCATTCTACGTTCCCATGTGCTCTACATGTGTCACTGCCAATGTCCCGTTTTAGTAGTGCACATATTGTATGCGTATCAGGAAGACAAAGAGGAGGCAAGGAGTGAAAGATGTGAATAACGACATCCAATGAAGATAAAGCATCATAGGGGCAACACAAGACAAATTATACAAAACAATAGAGCGAAGGAAATCTTTGGCCATCGGACAAAACTTTACACATGCTGTTATCATTGACTCTAATTTGACTTTCATTAAAAGACTTGTTACCGTATAAATACAATTGTATTCCATTCGAATATAAACATCAATGATGTACACATATCATTATACAGTTATTGACTTTGGGCCATTTGCACGACTAGTTAGATCGACCGAGTTTATGAGGTCGATTTAATTAGAGTACGAATGACCCAATAAGAGTCAATAACTATTATAACACACCAAGTCATTTTTAAGCTATTTATGACTTTTACTTTACACAAAAAGAACAAGTATACGAATGAATTGAAGACATATCCAGATTTAACTTTTTCAGTGAGTACTACGATCAAAACAGTAAACAAATATATAAGAATCAATACGCCGGTGTGGCACGTCTCGGTTTCGACTATATCTAGATTTAGGCCCTAAGCATCAAGGAAACATCAAGTCAAGGCTGACCTAAATCTAGCTAGAGCCAGGTCACATATAATACATGACTGTAATGTATTTATGATGGGTGTTTTATATCATATATCCTTGACTAACAAAATAATACCCCTAAGAAATCGGAATGCCAGCGTCACCTCCTTTCATTTTTACTGAGGAAACATTAGAAACTATGGTTGATCCTATGGGTTTTTTTTGTTTTGTTTTTTATTTTGTGTTGCTTATTTCAATATTGCAAGGGCATCCGTAGAAAATTGCTCCCTGCTATAGATTCTAGGTAGATGTAGGTTTAGATATCTAGAAAATTTTAATTATCTAGATTCCAGATCTATATCTTGATCTATAATCTTAATTTATCAATCTAGATCGATCTAAATCTGAATCTAGATCTAGAGATCTGGATCTACATGCAGAAGAACTAGATCTCGATCTAGATCTAGATCTAGCTCTAGAGCTAGTGGATTCAGATTCAGTCTGATCAAAATAAAACAAAACCCCATCTGATTATCATTAAATTAGTGGATCCATGATAACAAAATAAAGATTAAATCTATAATCTAGCTTTAGGTCTAGTCTAGATCTAGATCTAGATCTAGGATCTAGATCTAGATATTATCTCAATTTAAATTTTCAAACAAGAGACAATATAGTGCCATGAACTTTGACTTTCAATGTCAAGGTAAGACGTCAATAACTATGCAAATGAGAAAAAAGGGACGTCACCACGTCATTTTATGGAGAATTATTGACTTGTGTTTAATGTAGAATAGGGCTGGAAGGGATGTTGCAATATTATTTTTAGCGCTGGGGAGGGAGATAAAAGATACAACACGAGATGTCAAGTGAACAGTTGGAGTGAATGAAGAGAGGTTTGACAGTAGCAGCTGTAACAATCTTTGTAAACATGTAAGCAGTGTATTTCTCTGTGTGTGCATTGCTGTTATTTTATTTTGGTTTCATTCCTCTCTCTCTCTCTCTCTCTCTCTCTCTCTCTCTCTCTCTCTCTCTCTCTCTCTCTCTCTCTCTCTCTCTCTCTCTCTCTCTCTCTCTCTCTCTCTCTCTCTCTCTCTATCTATCTATCTATCTATCTATCTATCTATCTATATCTCTGTCTCTCTCTCTATCTATCTATCTATCTATCTATCTATATCTCTGTCTGTCTGTCTATCTCTCTGTCTCTCTGTCTGTCAGTCTGTACGTCTGTCTGTTTGTCTCTCTCTGTGTCTGTCTGTCTGTCTGTCTGTCTGTCTGTCTGTCTGTCTGTCTCTCTCTCTCTCTCTCTCTCTCTCTCTCTCTCTCTCTCTATCTCTCTCTATCTCTCTCTCTCTCTCTCTCTCTCTCTCTCTCTCTCTCTCTCCTTTCTCTCTATTCATTTTGTTGATCTTTCGTCTCTTGCCATAAGTGTACAGAGATTGTGAAATTAATTTAGTTACTTACTCTCTTACCTTCTGCCCTTTCCGGAGGTATAGGGACATTCTCAAGTGCCCTCCAATTTTTACGGTCCTGGGAAATATTTTCAAGCTCTTGCCAGCAATACCCCATCTCCTTTACGTCTGCCTCTAGTTCTATATGGCAGTCTTTGTCCCGTTCATTTTTCAATTGAATTCAGTTTCATTCAATTAAAGAAGCTTCATTCATCCATGAGAGTAAATTTGTAACAATTAATTTCGCCCTAATATCATTAGAAATGAATAAGAATTCAAAATTGCAAGACATCTCTGCCGATACAGATGCTTTAGTACTCCTAATTAATAGTAAAAGCTAACATGGGTACAAGATATTTCTCATGAATGGGCCCATTTGCAGTCTTAGAGAAACAAAGTCACTGTCAATTTTTGAAAAAAACATCAACATACACTGTATTTCTGTGTAACTAGCTTATAAACTGTACTTTCTTAAATATT
>JAXRKP010001094.1:0-30000 GCA_037039925.1 Doris montereyensis | reverse complement strand
AATGTTTATTATATTATTGATGTTACAATGAATATAATTTACACAGTTAACATCGCTTGAGGTACTGTTGTTTATCATTTGATTCTTGTTAAAAGTCTATGTCCTTACAATGTGGCCTTGGTAGTATTGTGCAATGATTGTATCACGTCCGTGTTGTTTCCTTGTCGATGGCCAATTTCCTTCTTTTCTTTTGGTGTGATACCATTGTTGACAGCTCTTACTACTCCTACTTTTAACATAGTTATTTTCATCAAAGTCTTCAATTTTTGACACGCTGTAGCTTTTGACTTGCGCTCTTTTTTGGCAGCTTTTCCAGAATACGGTGCTGCCTCTAGTCCCTGATAAATCTGAAACCGTCAAGAATCAGGGCTGGTGCATCTCTTTTCGTTGTTACCACCTCCATGGTTAAGTTGTAACTAGCACCCAATACTACAGTCAAGCTTCTTTGTAATTTTATAGACAGTTAATACACGCACTTACATTGTTTCTATAGACAACTGATCAAACTTCAATGTTTTTCAGAGAGTAAAAACAGCTTAAGCTAAAGATGAAATCAGCAAAACTCAGTTCATTGCTGAATAAATATTTCAATGAAACATTATTTCTTGGAGATTGAAAGCTTCAATATAATATTTACATGAATGTCAACTTAAAACAAAGATTTATTGATGGAATTTAGTTATCGATTTCAATTCCAGATAAGTATTGCAAAAGCATCTTGTGAGAAGATTGATTGTCGATGAAACTCATTTTGCTTACTTATATGAAAAAATGTTTGTATTACATGAATGTTTTTTTAGATATTCTACTTACTTATATTACAATGTTTGATTTGGTGTACTGTTTCCTACATGAGTAAGTTCATTTTTAGATACCATTCTACTTACTTATATTACAATGTTTGATTTGGTGTACTTTTCATACATGAATAAGTTCATTTTTAGATACCATTCTACTTACTTATATTACAATGTTTGATTTGATGTACTTTTCATATATGAATAAGTTCATTTTTAGATACCATTCTACTTACTTATATTACAATGTTTGATTTGGTGTACAAATGTTACATGAGTCAGTATTTAAACAAATTATGGAATCAATAAAGAGATGAAATAGATGAATGGCCACAGAGCTAAAAATGAGTTGGTAAATAGTTAAATTCTTATTTTATTTTGATTTGATTTTACCCACATCCACAACTAAGGTTATCTCGGGGTGTTTCTTTTGGGTAGGACTTTTAATTTTGCCCAGATTCCCCTGTAAACAGGCAAGAGACTTTTAACCTACACAGTGACGTTGTCCTCGCACGGGACCTTCAATGGGACCAGGTGTCGATCTACCTACCTGGATCAAGAGGTAAAGTCTTACTCGAAAAAATTCGAGAAAGTTTTTCAACCTTGTCAGGACTTGAACCCACGAGCTTGCGTGTGGACTACAGAACCCCGTTAGTAAATGGACTCTAGGGAATACATGAATAAATCAAGAAATGTGTTACATCTTTTATGGGTACCAATGCTAAAATTGAGTTAGTATTAGCTATGTTATATTTACTAATGCAAATGGGGTAGGGTAGAGGATGGTGAAAGAGCAGGGATAGTAATAACGTGTGCCCGACTACGTTTTAATTCCGTCGTTAATCCAAGTTATTCGAAAAGATCCGTAAACAACTGCTTGTCGTGAGTGTTATACCATACACAATGTAAAATGACTTTTAAATACCGAAAGTTAAAATTTTTTTAGGCTGGTTATGTTTTTATTATTGTAAACCTTCATCAGCGCACGCTTTCTCATCTGGGTAATAATTACCACACTGTGAATAGTGAATTTGCAAAATCAATAGTTTGACCGAAATACAACCATTCCTAGTACAATGTTATAAATAGAGTCAGTTCTATGGACATGGATATCAAACGTCTGTTTATGACCACAATAATGATGTCACATATACAGGTCGCACTAACTAGTCCATGGCCATATCTTTTAATCGCTTTGCAGACCTGTGTTCCGGTCTATAAGATGAAAAAAAAATCTTATTGGTCGTTACACGAAGACAACATTGATTTCCGGATGTTCCATAAATGTATATTATACATTATGTAAAGATCCGATATATATCACCTATATATATATAAATATAAATATATAATAGATATATATAGATATATAGCTATATATAAAGAGAAGTAGATAGACATATTA
This sequence comes from Doris montereyensis, assembly GCA_037039925.1. Taxonomy (NCBI): domain Eukaryota; kingdom Metazoa; phylum Mollusca; class Gastropoda; order Nudibranchia; family Dorididae; genus Doris; species Doris montereyensis. Next base: position 27,798 of record JAXRKP010001094.1, on the reverse strand, counting down.
GATAGATAGATAGAATAGAACGATAGGTACATATCCACATACATAGGTAGGTAGGTATATATATATAGATAGATATTAGATAGATAAATGGATAGATAGATAGATAAATAGATAGATATGAATAAATAGATAGATAGATAGATAAATATAGATAGATATATAGATAGATACATAGATAGATAGATAGATATGTAGATAGGTAGATAGATTGATACATGGCTGTATATATATATATATATATATATATATATATATATATATATATGCATGGATAGATAAATATATATATATATATAGGTGCGTAGATTGACATATCTACATACATGTGCGTAGTGCATACGCATAATACATAAATACATACATATCCACACATACACTCACGCACACACACATACACACACACATATACATACGTACGTACATACATACATACAATCAAACATCCATCCATACATACATACAATTATACATACATATATACATACAATTATACATATATACATATGCATGCAAATATACATACATACATACACAACTACATACATACACACATGCATACACACCTACATACATACATACATACATACATACATACATACATACATACATACATACTTACATACACACATGCATATGTGATACCGGTGAGTGATGGTTGAGGATGGGAAACGTCGGAGGATTGCAGGACAAACGATCATTTGTAGAAGATGTAGTAATAGTGAGTGGCAGACTGCATACTGTGATGGCTCACCGAGCTCAGGACAAATTCGAATACATCTAATTCCAAGACAAATTGTTGGTGGTTGGTGACATATTTAATAATTCATTCATTCATCAAAAGCATTCCCTCAATCGGAGGTACATCTAGTGGACTTAGACAGGACTAAGACTACATAATGATAATAATAAGAAACAAATACAACGATCTCTCACTTCATCTCTGGCCCAGCCCGGCTCAGGGGTTCCCGCGAATTTTGGGGTGGGGGTGGGGGAGGGGAGGGGGGGCGTCCTTACAAGCCATACCTTCCACCTTTTTCTTTTTTCCCCCAGATTGCGCTGGCGACCTCTTTATATAGGCATCGCGCGGACGTCTAAGAAAGCTCTACGTCACCCGCCGGCCAAAACTATTCATATTCCAACTGAGAGAGACACCAGCTGTGACATAACATCAATACAATAATACAGCACCGTCCAATATTATGCAATTCACACCAGTGCATGGGGACAACATGGCATACATTCTAACAAAGCTAATTTCCACATAAAATAGATTTAAGGATAAACTAAGGGGTGTTAAGACCACAAACAAGTTGGGACAATAGTTTGAAACAAAAGGCTACAAACGAGATATCGTGATGAAAATAATGTTAATGAGAGATCTTTATCTCCCCAATCCATAAATATCAATCGTTCATCCATCAACCTACTAATTAAGCCACAAATGAACTAAAACCATCAACACACTAGCATACTTTGCCAAGGACATAGTAAAACAATGCTTTCCACTGAATCAGAACTCCCACGTCTGCGTCTCGTTGGCTTGACCTAATTAGGACGTTGCACACTTGTGCTACAAAGCCAGGTTACAGGCCTTAGCCCTACAGCGAGTTGATATTCATACAATATTATTTGGGTTTGTGGATGTGGGCCTGAGGGATGATTGATACACACCTGGAACTACTTACTGAGATTTCCTGACACACACACACACACACACACACACACATTGGTCTACCCATTCGTCTGTTACACATAAATACATACATATACACATACATACACACATGCATACTTATATTATACATACATACATACATACATACACGCATACATACATGCATACATACACACAAACATACATACATACATATATGCATACATGCATACATACATACATACATACATACATACATACATACATACATACATACATACATACATACATGCATACATATACATATACACATACATACATACACACATGCATACTTATATACATACATACATACACGCATACATACATGCATACATACACACAAACATACATACATACATATATATACATGCATACATGCATACATACATACATACATACATACATACATACATACATACATACATACATACATACATACATACATGCATACGTACATACATATATACATACATACATACATACTTATATACATGCATACATACTTACATGCATATATACATACATACATAATACACATACATACTTATACATTTATACAACGTCTACTGTCATAAAATGTTTTGAAATACATTTTCACAAAGCTTACATCTGAAACAAGACCAATTCAAATCCATATCACTTTGCCTACCAGGCCAGAAGTAGTGTTGAAGTTGCTCTTAATATAAGTAGGAAGAACATCTACTACTATCTTAACCTACTCAAACATATTGTAGACTTCATTTTTGTATATTCTATTTGTAGATTTCTGATTTGCATTCAAATACGATTCAGCCTGAATTACTCATCCAAAAGCTCTTGAATTAGAACATTAATAACTTTGTATTAGCAAGGATATTTGCATTTCAGACAGACAACAATATGTTGATCTAAATGGGGAAAAAACCCAATCATATTTGATGGAATTTAACACAGGTGCTCCTCAAGGTTGGTTAAATCCTAAAACAGTCCTCTTACTTACACTAACGACTGTAGAAAACTTGTGTATACTCAGTTATCAGATTTTCAGATGACACAGGTTTGTATAAGTTCCTGAATTTAGAAAATGAAATATCTTATTTAATATCTGAAGTGTAAAACTTTGTTGTATGGTGTAATGACATTTTTAAAAATAGGTACGGCAAACTAAAGAAATGATTATTGATTTCAGTGAAAATGAAAATCCCTTACTCCATTATCCATTAAAGGGGAAATCGCTCAAAGTGTCACTATCTATAAATATGATGGTGTCCACGTTGACCATACGTTAAATTGGACTGAACACATTGCATATACTTCATTCAAAGCTAACAAGAGAATGTACTTCATCAGAAAATTAAATCAGTTCAAAATAGACCAAAATAAAACTCCCATAACTTAAAAAATTAGAGTATATTGGTATTATGTGTCGACATGTGGGAGTGGGGTTGCCTCGTTACAGACAAAAAAAAAAGTAAAGATGACAATAAAAAGAACAAACAGTTACACCCATGAAATACAACCATTTGTTTAAATCATCAATATTGTCACTCATAAAAAATGTTTAAGGATAGCAATTATATTAATAATGTACATTTTTATTGCGCACTCATCCCGACAAGGTTAAGGCTCTAGGCGCATTATATTAATTATATATATATATATATATATATATATATATATATATATATATATATATATATATATATATATATATATATATATATATATATATATGATGCATAACATGAATTACATACATCAAGTTACAAACATGTAACATAAGGGTAAAAAAGATACACTAAGCGGTTTACAGACAACAAATCTAGGATGAAAACCGAGCAGAGCAATTACTTGACGACAACAAATTCCAGCTAGGATGAAAACCGATTGCAGGTCACATGTTAATTCTATCCTTCAAAAAATGAAATAGACTGACGATGACGGACAGACTTTTTAAGTTAACCAATTGATTTCATTTTGAAACAGCTTTCTAGCAGGCGATCCAGAATTCATATGTTTAAATAATAAAATTAATATGATATAAAAAAAAAAACTTATGATGAAGGCTTAACAAGTAGCGGGCGCAGTATGTTTCATAGTTTTGTATCCTTCAACTGTCTTCATTTTGGGAGACAACAGTCGAACAGGCTTAGTATATCTTTAGCCTTAATATGCAAGTTATGACAAGAATGTCGAAACTGTAAACAAGAATAAGAAACGGGCTAAATGTAAAACATGTCATGAATTCATATTCTAAACACACACACACACACACACACACACACACACACACACACACACACACACACGTAAACCATCCTTTTTATTGAAGAAAGTAAAAATTATATAAGCTAGTTAAACAGATATATCTTGATTTTTTCTAAAGAAATACAGTGACTCTAAGACACAATAATAGGAGGGCGTTCCACACAGATTGGTCATAATATAGAAGTAAAAATTGTCAGCAAATGATTTTGCAGTGTTGAATTCTTATCATATTTCTAATTATATTGAGATGATGTTAATTGTTACGTTTATTTTATGGATGAATAAAGCTTCTTTTATTGAATTAAACTGAATTCAATTGAAATCAAATGGAGAAACACCGTCAGAAAGGAACTCGGGCAGAAGCAAAGGAGATGGATGTAGTTGTGAAGAGGTTTGAAAAAAGATTGCCCAGAGAGAGAGAGAGAGAGAGAGAGAGAGAGAGAGAGAGAGAGAGAGAGAGAGAGAGAGAGAGAGAGAGAGAGAGAGAGAGAGAGAGAGAGAGAGAGAGAGAGAGAGAGAGAGAGAGAGAGAGAGAGAGAGAGAGAGAGAGAGAGAGAGAGAGAGAGAGAAGAAAGAGAGAGAGAGTGAGGGAGGGGAAAGAAGAGAGACGAACCGAGCAGACAAACAGACAGACGAACAAACAGAGACAGGAACAGAGACAGAGAGAGACAGACAGACAGACAAGCAGAAACGTACAGAGGATAGACGATATATATATATATATATATATATATATATATATATATATATATATATATATATATTTATATATATATATATAGAGAGAGAGAGAGCGAGAGAGAGAGAGAGAGAGAGAGAGAGAGAGAGAGAGAGAGAGAGAGAGAGAGAGAGAGAGAGAGAGAGAGAGAGAGAGAGAGAGAGAGAGAGAGAGAGAGAGAGAGAGAGACAGAGAGAGAGAGAGAGAGAGAGAGAGAGAGAGACAAGAAAGTCTCAGGCGAGGGAACATATAGGTGAACGAATCTATTTAGACAATAGACTATCACCAGCCGAATACGATATGGAAATAAAACGAACCTAATATAATAACACACTAAACACACTGCCTATAGTCACAACGATCTTTTACAGCTGCTACCATCAAATCTTGTAATCATTTCATATGGAATAAAAATAATATGTGCACCACTGAAGTGTAATTATGGAATAAAAGTTCTCTCACAAGGCTTTCACTTTGGTGTTTCTAAGTTATGTGTAAAGTAAAGTTTTTGTCCTATAGTCACGTGTTTCTTTTTCTGTACTGTTTTGCATTTAACAACAGATCGTCACGCGCCAGAGCAACAGCAAGACACAGAATGAGACGGATCGATGGGGTTCACAAAACATTGAGTTCACACGACATTTCTGCGATATAAACTGTGCTCGTGATCGAACTCGTGACCTTTGCGCCGGTACCCATCGCCTCGCCATGAAAAGGGAAACGTACTACTAACCGAGCTAATTAGGCTTTTTCATGGCGAGGCGATGGGTACCGGCGCAAAGATCGCGAGTTCGATCCCCATGGTGGCCAGGATGTGTTTGTGTCTATTCCCTGTATTTGTATCGTTTTTGTTCCAATGGGGTTCCTTGTTAATAATGTTTTTCTTCCTAATAATGGAAACGGAACATGCAATGATTGATCTTGTGGTGACGGTTACTTTAGTTTTCTTGGTTTACTACTTCCCCACCTTTGTTCTATCTATTCCTTGCATTTCTCTCGTATTTGTTCCTATGGAGCTTTAATATCATTCAGTATCATTTCCACTTTCAACATGCCTCTTGCCTCACTGTCTTTCACAAAGACATCGACTGTCTGGTTTTCTTTTTTCAATATTCCTAACCTGTAAGTGGTCAAGCATAGGCACATCTTTAGTCTCTGGCACAGTCGTAATTATTTACACGAGACTAGTAAAGATCCACTAAGGAGGATAAAAAAATATGGCGAGAGATTGTTGGTCACGTGGTATGAGCAGGGCGCCAACGATACCACCGACCCTGGCGGCAGCGTTGAACAAACCCATGGCCAGACTCCGTACTACCGTGGGGAACAACTCTGCACTGAGAGTTATCATGGCCATCCAGGCGCCAAGTAAACAGCCTTTTTGACACCAAGGCCAGATACTTTATGACAAGCCCTGACGCATCCTCGCTGCAGAAGTGAAAAACAAAAATGCTAGCTATTGTAACAATGGTTGCACAAAACATCAGTAGACCCGTCGCATATTTCCTTCCGAGTTTAGTGATCAGGAAGAGCTGGATGAACACAAAAGGTTCAGTCACGCAGGATAGCAAAAGATTGGTGTAGTAGTTTCCAGAAAGAGCTTTGACACTGAAACTTAAAGTGATATAACCGACGTTAACCGTAAACCAAACAAAACAAAGTTTTATCGTCAGAGTTCGAAGTTCTGAGGCTTGGAATAGAAAACAGTAAGAGTACTGACGTACGGGTTCTTGGTCTTCATTGACGTCTTCGTCCTGTAACTTTTCAAGAACATCAGATACACTTTGTTGCGTTCTGTTGTATTTTATGATCTTAGCGACAACATTTTCAACTTCGTCGTTTCTTCCCTGTAGACGTAGCCACCTGACACTTTCTGGTGACCAGAATAGGAAGAGGAGAAACAGTGCACCCATGCAGCCAGTCAATATGTGGACATGCCACCACACTTTCAGTCCGATCACGGCTAAGGCAAAACATAACAGCGCTACATTCCACGTTGGAATTCCTGATACCAAGCCCCTCCATTTTGGAGACAGAAATTCAACGGCGAAAACAGTATGAGAAGCAAGAAAGCCTCCACAACCTACACCGGTGAAAATGTGCACGTTGCATACATTTCCCAGGAAGTAGACCAGGCAGCTACAAATATAGCCACAGACATTAATCCTATACTTAAGCAGATACCTGTCTTCCTGCCAAACGCTTCTCCGGCCTGACCTACTGCAAAACTACCAACCAGCATCCCAATCATTTGCACCGCTATAATGATTGACGGAATGAAGGACTGGTCACAGATGAGTCCAAATTCGGTAACTACGGTGACAGAAGTTGCGTCAAATATGACATCATCGCATACCTGATTGCATGTTCCCTGTTGGAATACATCAAGACCATCTCTATCTGTTGAAATTAAATCAGTTGGAAGTGAAGAATTAAACACGTGTGTTGTAGTCGAAAACGTACCAGCCATTTTGTCTGTATCTTCTAGCGTGTGTATACCTTTGGTTACGTTGTGTAGACTGTCATTGGAAAAAGTGCCATTCCTTACACACTGCCACGGGGGCTCGTAGTTTCCAAACACCATGAGAACAGAACACCAGGCTAGGACGAATCGGGCAAGATGAAGACATAGCAGATGACACACCTGAAAACAACCACACTCCCGGTGTTCACAATCAAGGAATCCATGCCCATGGACACAATACTTGTTTCATAAGGCTGAGAAAATCTGGAAATGGAAAGATTGAAACAGTTGAATTAAAACAGTTAAATGATATAAACGTATGGCACACCATGGATCAAAAGGCTTGCATACAAATGTTTCACATGTAAACTGTGGAGTGAAAACTCCAGTACATCCTTATTAATGCGGTCATGTATATACACAAATGTATTATGGAACTTATCTTGATGAAACAAAATAAGAACAGGACTAAATCTGAAACGATGTGATGACATATTTATTTGTAAAAACTGGAAAATTTCATTCCTTATCTCACACATTCCGATGTTTAGCTTTTTATGATCTGATTTGTCTTTACCCCATAACTCCCCCCCGCCCACACCTAACCAGGCCATGTAAGCAATAACGGCAGCAAAACTTTATTAAATATGTTGTAAAGAGTTGTGTGTGCCCCCCACCTAGATGCAAGTCATTCATGCAATAATGAGGCGGAATATGACAATAAATGACAACTCCGCTAATAAATACAGAACAAACACGTGACATTTCGGGTATAACCTTATATAACAAGTTTGAACTTGTTCTTATATTTATCCTACTTTTTCGTTCTTGTTTCCCATACTCACACGTCTCTCTCTCCTTTCTTTCTTCCCTACCTTTTTTCTTCTTTTTCTCTCTCTTTCTCTCTATTTCTTTCCTTCTCTCTATCTCCTTCTCACCTTTTGTTACTTACTTATTTTCATATTTTTATTTCATTCTAGATCTGAACCTTCCACTCAAAAAATGCCAGTTTGAAATTTCAGCTACGTTTTTTACTCTCTTCCCTTATTGTATCAATAAATTTGTAATTTATATACATTTCGCACCTTCAGTGTAAATTTTTATCTTGATTAACACTTCCTTTCATTCATTCTGTATTATTTCTTCTTTCTAGACCCAGTGAGATATAGATCTAGTCTTACATTTATCCTAACATTTTTCTTTCTAGACCCAGTGAGATATAGATCTAGTCTTACATTTATCCTATTTTTTTTTCGTTCTTGTTTCCCATACTCATGTCGTCTTCCCTCTCTCCTTTCTTTCTTCCCTGCCTGTTTCTTTCTTTTCTCTTTCACTCACTCCTCTCTCTCTCTCTCTCTCTCTCTCTCTCTCTCTCTCTCTCTCTCTCTCTCTCTCTCTCTCTCTCTCTCTCTCCCTCTCTCTCTCTCTCTCTCTCTCTCTCTCTCTCTCTCTCTCTCTCTCTCTCTCTCTCTCTCTCTCTCATGCACACACACTCTCTCTCTCTCTATTTCTCTTATTCTCTCTATCTCCTTCTCACCTTTTATTACATACTTATTTTCATTTTATTTTCATTCTAGATCTGAACCTTCCACTCTCGCTCTTTCTTCACACCCCCGTCTGCTACGTTTCTTAACATCACTGTCTTTTTCTTTCTTTCTTTCTCCTTTATGTTTTTCTTCTGACATCACATTGTGTGATGCCGGAGGTATTAGATCTAGATTCCCTAAATATTTCTCGTTTGTTGTCTGACGAAGGGTTATACCCGAAACGTCACGTGTTTGTTCTGTCTTTATTAGTGGAGTTGTCACTTATTGTCATATTTTCGCCTTTAACTATTATGTAGTCTATCATTGACTTCTTACATCTGTCTTCATTTACTCTTGTATATTTGTGGATATCTTTATGAGGAAAAAGATGTTGGCTATTTTCATATTACTCTTTAGGCAAATATCTATTAGTATCCTTCCATTTTAAGAAATTATTGTCTCTCCTTCTTTACCTATTACTCCTCCTGATGTGTTTACATTCTTGCCTACTTTAACGTTTAATTGTCATTGCACCATTAATTCCTGTTTGGGTTTGAGACTCCCTGAAACTATCTATAAATTATTTTAAAAGTAAGAACTAATGATCATTAACTTGAGATTCTCTGCAGGTATTTGTAAATCGTTTTCGAAGATATCTTTGTCTTCTTTAGTGGCGATTTCGTTTGTTATATAAGCTATTAACAGTTTAATTTCTCTTCCTTTTGATTTAATATTTACCTTTAACATCCATGTGCTGATACATTTCCAACTTTCTAGTAGCTTTTCCTGTCTTGATGCATTAGGACCCCTACCCCGTTCTAGTACTATCTTTGATATCTATTCCTGAAAAGATTAAAGTCTGATTTAGTCCTACATTTTCTATTCCATGTCCTTTTTTCTTTGTTTCTGTAATGGTCAAAAGGTCTACTTTGGATTTTTTCCATTTCTTCATAATCTAACTCTTTTCCATTTATTGCCCCTAACATTCCATGTTCCCAAATTCAGTCTGTGTTCGTTTCCAGATGTAACCGGGTATATCATATTTTTCTCTCTGAATCAATTTGTTTTGGATAAGCAGGCCCATTGTACCCTAGGTAGATGGTTGGGCTGCCGCCTTAAGGGCCACTACCGGGCCTTGTTATCTTCTGGAAGGGTTAACTCCCTAACCTTTGGTAACCTAAGATCAGTCTGCAAGCAGCAAGTTGTTATTTTCCTTCAGGGTTAACTCCTTAGCTTTTGGTCACCCAGACCCGCCTGCAAGGCAGCTGGAGAGTCGTGAAGGGCCGAACCGCTAATCCCCGTACAGTGCATACCTGTCCACTGTCCGTTCTGCATTCTATGATACAATAAAAAGCTAATGAATATTTTCGATTTATTATGTCAACTTGTTTATGCAAAGATCAAACTCAGGAGTCTGCTTAGAGACAACACCCATACTCTTTTCCCCATACCCAAAACAAGTTGTAGAAGTGGTCGTGTATACATTTAAAATCCCGCACTGAGATATACTTCCAGATCATGTCTCCCAAGTGTAATACGAAACTTTGACCATTTTTAACTTTGAAATGCGTAACGTCCTCTTACGGATGTTTAAGTAATGAAATTGATGAATGGAGAATGAATCATTGATGGTAAGTTGATGAATGTTAATGAAGATAAGCTGATTTGTCGTGAATTATTGTTTATGCATTTTGTTCCACTCACCGTACGATCTATTTATCCACTTACTTATCTTTATATTTTATATTTCTTCTAGAATCTATACATTGATGATTGATTAAAGTTAAATTCGTTTTAATTTAAATGTACGGATGTATTTTTATATATTTCTAATGGAACATTTGATGACACACACATATATAATTTAATTTTTCATGGATTAATAAAGATAATTGAATTGAATTGATTACTGGTTCCATGACGTAAAGCATAAATTAGAATCAGATACAAGTATCATTGTAATCCGTCTAATGATTATAATTTCATCCGAAAACTGTGAGAATAATCATGTTAGAACATTTAAATACTGACCTATTTAAGTCAGGAATCCAGAAGCTCACATGTTGTGTTCCGAAACAGTGATGGGTTGCAGCAGAACATTTTTTAAAAAGTAAATGTTAAGTTGTGCCGATACATTACATTATATGCATGTGTGTGTTAACAGAACGCGTTTGATATTACGTGGCTGTGTGCAACCGACCATGAACGGCTTTGCAAAGCGGGTCACAAAGCCATAACGTAGGCAATAGAACGAAAAAATGAATTTCATCTGTTTTCACCCGTATCAACTGCCATAATAATATATCTGCAGCTGTAGCTTTTCCTACGTGAAAGTATACGTTGAGGGACCTATTCCGCAAGCGAGTGGATAAGGTAATGGATCAGGTCGTTTTCAATAATAACGTCGATATCAACTGTGCAAATTATTTTTTTTATCTTTGGGCAAAATCAAATTCACTAAATATCATTATAAATTTTACAAAACGTTATTATCATTTTCAAATTTTCAAATAGATCAATATATATTTTACCAATTATCATTCGCACTTTTGACAATTATGATTAGCTATCTTGCACGCCCTTGCTATGGTACAGCTATGATCCAGGAAGAAGGACATATTGTCTTTTTCGTTTAATTTTTTACTTGATTATTCATATCTATTCAAGTGCAAATGGATACAAACATTAACCGTGAGAGTAAAAACCTGCGTCAGATTAGTGTCCTGGCGAGGAAATGATCATTGTCACATGTTCCGCTTCACGCTACAGAAACCGGGATAAGCGCCGGTTTTATAGGGACGTAAGGGCAATGAAAGAACTTTACTTTACCCACTCACCAAGAGAATGATGCTAAGTTCAGTAATGAACATTGATAATTAACTAAATCCTGAGCCATTTCCTAAGACTTGTCGAAAGAATAATTTCACTAAAAAGCCAAAGTTTAATAATATATATTGTTTTGAGTTTACTGGTGTGACAAACCTAAGAAAATGGACCAATTGTTAAACACACTTGTCAGTACATTATCACACCATTGTGAAATTAATTGTTATTGCTATTTGACATTTTTTTTGGGGGGTGTGTGGGGGGGGGGGCGTGGGAAAGCAATGTGTGCCTAAAATGGAACAAATCTAGTTCATTGTATAAGTAGATAGAGCTGCTCATTTGAAACCATAATTGAAGTTCAGTATCGATTCCTCGAATTTATACAAGTATTTTTAGAAACACACAGACTTACCTTTAAACACATCTGTTGTATTATACAAGTCATAAGTTTTGTCTACAGTATTGCAATTATGTACTCATTTTAATCATCACGGTGTATCCTACTAACAAACTTTCTTTTGATGAACTGTCTTGAAATACTGTATTAGATCGTCCGAAAAATACGTGACATATTCTGTGCACCTGTTATCAAAGGGTACCATCCCCACTGAAGCAAAAAGGAGCTGAGGTAGTTGAAACAAGGTTGATAAAAAAAGTAGTTGAGAACTTCTCAATGTTTTATGATGTATTATCCTTCTCTCGTCTTATGTTCATCTGAGAGAAACAATGCAAATAATGAAAAAAAAAAAAAAAGGAATACGATCTTCTCAAAATGTCGTCTTTTGTTAATTATGTTCAAACTTTGTTTTCATTTCTCAAAGTATTACTTATAACTTTGTAATGAATTCCTCTATTGAAGAAAAACTATAACGTAATCGATAGTGTATGTAAAACCCATGTTGACTTTTTTTCCTAATCGTTTTGGTGTGCCCTAGTATCGATTGGTTTATATTTGGAAAGAGATACTCGTATATAATTTTGGAGTATTGTATCAAAGTCTGTCGAAATGTTTAGAATGTTCTGGAAATGTCTGATTCTACATATAGTTTAGTTTCTACTATCTATAAGTAGCGTCAGTTACCCATTATTGACAGAGAGATGTACAGGAAGAGTTAGATTCCATGTCTCGTTATACCAGCTTCCATTGGATATAGTTGTGTTTGCTTTATTCATTGATTGATTGCCGACAGTGAGGATAATAAATAGCCTTGTTATGATTATTTATCTAAAGTGAATGCCTGCTCCATTCCTACCTTCAACAATGACATTTGGTATGAATGATGTTTGGATGAATACAAACAAAACGATCAGATGCATTTTACAATAATGATATAATATGTATTGTGAAATTTAAATGTTTTGCATGATATTTGTGTTTATTTTTGGTTATTCTGATACGTTATTTTGAAAAATTCACTATAAAACATTTCTAACCAAACGAAAAATTTGACCTGATCAATTAAGATATTGTATGATAACAGTTGTGTGTAAAACATGTATATTATGAGTTCAATCGATAAGAACAAAAGGGGCATTTTTCACTTCGAACCCCGAACCCCCCTCCCCCCCACCCCGTTTCTTCCCATCATTGTTTTGCCGACTGAATTTTGTTTCAGTAACAACGATGATGCCTTATTTATCACTAGAAGAACAATCCATGTTGGTAAGTCATGTTGGAGCTGGATGTTTAGTTTCAGAAACCTCAAAAATGTTTTGTGTAATAAGACATATTACAATGGTAGTGCTAAAGAGAAAAAAATCAGAAGAGTAGACGTCGAAAAACGATAGAGCAAAAAATGTAACTATTATGGAATAGCATGAAGACAACAAACTTGTTCAAACTACTTTGACACCTTTTACAATATTATTGGACTTTGTTCTAAACTAGTACAAAGAAGACTGAATGAAAAGGATAAAGCTTTGCCACAGGTCAGTGATAACACACATCTGTTATTTTAAGCAGGTTTCACTTATTCAAAGAGTTGGAATAATACTTCGGGCATTGGACAAGTAAGCACCTGTACGGAGATTAGGTAGTTCCACGCTCCACGAGTCTCCTGCTGCCTTGCAGGCAGGTCTTGGCTGACAAAAGGATAAGGGAGTTAATCCTGACAGATAACATCTTGCTGCCTTGCAGGCCGGTCTTGTTTGACGAAAGGCTAAGAGAGTTCACCCTGATAGATCTTAGCAAGGCCCAGTAGGGAGCCTCAAGGTGGCAGCCCCACTATCAACATAGGGTACAGTGGGCTAGTCCCTTGCTTATTCAAAACCAAACTGATTCAAGAAAGATATATGATATACCCAGATTGAATTTTCGAAGACGACTCTGGAAAAGAACACGGACTGTGATTTTTGGAACAAGGAATAATAGGGCAATAAATGGAAAAGATTTAGAATAAGCGGAAGAAATAAAAAATAATTCATAGTAGACATTTTGGCCGCTACAAAAAAAAGGACAAGGAATAGAAAATGTAGGACAAAATCATACTTTAATCTTCTCAGGAGTAAATGTTAAAGATGAAGCTAGAGCAGGAGTAGGCCTCCTAGTGCAAAATTAAGCATGAAAAGCTAATAGAAAGTTGGAAATTTAAACGTCTACGGCTATTATAGGTAAATATTAAACTAAAAGGAAGACAAACTAAATTATTAATAGCTTATTGACCAAACGAAGTCGCCACCAAATAGCTGCAAAGAATTTCAATCCCAAACAGGAACTCATGGTTGTAGGAGACTTAAACGCTAGAGTAGGCAGCAATATATAAACAATTGGAGGAGTAATAGGTAAAAAAATAGAGGACTAATATATTTTTTGCCTAAAGAGTAACATGAAAATATTTAGCACATTTTTTACCTCATAAAGATATCCACAAATATACAAGACTAAATGAAAACAGATGTGAAAAGTTAATCATAGACTACATAATAGTTAGCAGCTCCCTTTGTTACAGTACAATGAATGCAAGAGTAAACAGAGGAGCTGAAATAGTTAGTGATCATCACCTAGTGATTGCAAAAATGAGACTACTCTCTGAAGAAAACAAAGAGAATAAGAAACAGAAAAAGCTACTAAACTCAAAATAGAAGAACTATATAACCAAACAGTAAAACAAATATACCAATCTAGGATAAAAAGATGTATCAGTGAAAGGCAGATGGATCGGAATGATAGCACCATAGAAGAACAGTGGCAGATGTATAAAGAAACACTCCTCAGTTGTACTAAAGAGGTCAGTGGTAGAAAACAAATTAAAGGAGATAGGAAAAGAACAGCATGATGGAATGAGAATGTCAAGACTACGATCAAAGAAAAGAAGGATGCCCGGAAGAAATACTTGCAAACGAAGACACCAGAGGATAGGATAGATTACGTGAGTAAAAGAACCATCGCCAAAGAGGAAGTGAGATCAAGTAAAAGAGGAACAATGGCAAGAGTTTGGACAAAGACTTCCAAAGAAAGAAAGGAAGTCAAAACTGTTCCGGGAGCAATGAAGAGCATGTAAAAGACCAAACATGCCCAATACGACAAATTAAGAACGCATAATGAAAGTAGACAGCGAAATCATGGAAACATGGAAAAAGTATTATCAACAATTACATAATCCCTCCAGAATATATGAAACAAGGAGTACATGTCAATTAGTAAGAGTAACAAGTAATCCAGATTTTCCAACTCAAGATGAAAATATCTCAATGGAAGAACTCTGAACAACTATATGAAAACTGAAATTAGGAAAGGCCCCAGGAGCAGATCTTAGACAGTAGGAATACAGTAGAGTACATTCAGCTAAAATGAAATATCTAAGAAGAGTACTAGGGAAAACTAAAGTGATAAAATCAGAAACACAACAATAAGAAATCAAACCAAAGCAGATGGCATTGAAACTAAGATAGAATTAAATTAACTGAGATGATTTGGTCCTGTAACCAGAATGAATGACAATAGAATAGCTACATCAGTATGTTTATACAGTGTTAAAACTCAAGGTAAAGACCAAACGGTAAACTTCGGAGAAAGTGGGAAGAAAATAAAAAAGAGGCATTAAAAGAAAGAAATTTAACTTTCACGGAAGGAAACAGAAAATGTCAAGACAGAACATCCCGGAGAAAGATCATTTCGGGCATCTAAACCCATACATCGGAAGGTAGAATGGAGCTGATAAATAAAGAAAGAAAGGATTAATACTGTTGATGGCTACCTTTGCAACTTTTTTTGTTTCTTTCTTTATTAGTTCCCATTTTACCTTTCGGTATATGGGTTCAGATGCCCGAGAAGATCTATCTCCAGGATGCTCTGTCCTGGCATTTTCTGTTTCCTTCCAAAAATGTTAAATTTCTATGCTTCAATGCTTCTTTTATATCTTCTTCCCACTTTCTTCGAGGTCTACCTTTGGTCTTTTACCTTTGCGATTTAACACTGTATACTGAATTAGCTATTCTATTGTCATTCATTCTGTTTACATGCCCAAATCATCTCAATTGATATATTGCTATGTTAGTTTTTATGCCATCTGGTTTGTTTTGATCTCTTATTGTTGTACTTCTGATTTTGTCTCTTTTAATTTTTTCTACTATTCTTCTTAGATATGTAATTCCAGCTGCCTGTACTCTACTGTATTCTCTAATGTCTAAGGTCCAGGTTTCACTGCCATAGAGGAGAGTAGGACAACAAACTGTGTGGTATACTGCTATTTTGGTTTTTGTTGACAATTCTTTTTACCTACAAATGCCTTTCCTAGATGATTATATATTGCACTTGCCTTTGGATTCTCTGGCTGATTTCTTTCCTTAGTTTTACCTCTGAATTAATTATTACTCTAAGCTAGAGCCATCTGTTTTAAAAATGTAGATATCGATCAAGATTCTAAACTATGGCGTAGATATAGATCCAGACCTTAGATTTTGGATCGATATAAGTTTCTAGACTCTAAATCTGTAGTTATAGATCTAGATCTGTTTTAAGATAAAATACATGTAGACCTCGATCACGATTCTAGATATCTAGACTACAGTGGTAGATCCAAGTCAAGATATATCTACTACCTTCTAGAAATTCAGGTAGATCTAGATCTAGAGTCTAGAGCCATCCATTTTAACTTAAGTTAAAATGTAGATCCCAATCAAGATTCTAGACTACGGCGTAGATCTAGATCGATCTATATTTCTAGATATCAAAATATGATATATACTCTAGATTTAAATTAAATCGAGATCTAGATCTGTTTAAAGCTTAAACAAAAGATGTAGAGATCTAGATCTGTTTAAAGCTTAAATAAAAGATGTAGAGATCTAGATCTGTTTAAAGCTTAAATAAACGATGTAGAGATCTAGATCTGTTTAAAGCTTAAATAAAAGATGTAGAGATCTAGATCTGTTTAAAGCTTAAATAAACGATGTAGAGATCTAGATCTGTTTAAAAGCTTAAATAAAAGATGTAGAGATCTAGATCTGTTTAAAGCTTAAATAAACGATGTAGATCTAGATCTGTTTAAAGCTTAAATAAACGATGTAGAGATCTAGATCTGTTTAAAGCTTAAATAAATGATGATGTAGAGATCTAGATCTGTTTAAAGCTTAAATAAAAGATGTAGAGATCTAGATCTCTTGATGAGACTAAAATAAAAGATGTAGAGATCTAGATCTCTTGATGAGACTAAAATAAAAGATGTAGAGATCTAGATTTCTAAATAAAAGATGTAGAGATCTTGATAAGACTAAAATAAAAGATGTAGAGATCTAGATCTCTTGATGAGACTCTGTAGAGATCTAGATCTGTTTAAAGCTTAAATAAAAGATGTAGAGATCTAGATCTGTTTAAAAAGCTTAAATAAAAGATGTAGAGATCTAGATCTGTTTAAAGCTTAAATAAAAGATGTAGAGATCTAGATCTGTTTAAAGCTTAAATAAAAGATGTAGAGATCTTCTGATATCTTGATAAGACTAAAATAAAAGATGCAGAGATCTAGATTTAGATTTACTATTACGATAATCGAGGATAGAAATCAAGATATACAGAGATCTAGCAGATAGATTCAAAGAGATCAATATCTAGATCTAGGTTCTCTAGATCTAGATTATTGAGGCCTGAAAAGAGACATATCGATTTCTATGTAGATTTAATGTGTAATAGAGACTTTGACTATAAGTAGATGGAGGTACAGTGTAAGAAAGGAGTACCACACCACTTCAGATCTCTATTTTGTTATTGTGTTGCTGTTCAAAATAGAGACTGAGACTACAGGCAGATGAGGGTCCAGTTTAAAAGCAGTTGTAGAAGTAGAGACAGATAATATAGTGTAGTGTAGAAATCTATTATCGGTACCTATAGGATCTTAAATAGAAGTTATCATTTTTCACAGACCATAGTCAAGCGAAAATCAAGTCTCAGACAACATATTGTTCGGAATACCAGGCGAAGGTTGGTGGCGAATGAAAACCAGAAACATGAAGCTAGGGCTCATGCCGAACCTCATCCGACTCAGCAGAATGGTTTAAGGGAAATGGTCGCTCATAATCTTAATGTTCAGTGAGTTTTTCGGCCTCATGCAGCGTTACCGCCTGCTCTGCATTACACACCTCACACATTTAAGATCGTCACCAACATTGGATCTATAGTCAACTCTTGTGTTCATTGCAACGCCATTAAGTCCGCAAGTGAAACAAAATCACTTTGTTGTGGTGATGGCAAAGTTCGGCTGATATCATTTCCCTAATCCCCCGCCAGAGTTACGAGCATTCTATTCTTCACACTCAGTGGATGCTGAATACGTTGTAGAAAATATTCGCAAATACAATGCGGCATTTCATATGACATCATTTGTATGCTCAGAAATTACTGCATCAGTATGGAACCCAAATTTTCAAATACGGGGACAAATTTGCCACAATTTTCTGTTCTCTGGTTATATTGCTATTTCGTTATAAATAAAGGAATTTCTTCCTGTAGTTTGTTTCATTTATGGGTGTCCGTTATAATTGTGTTTGAATCAATGTATGCTTATCTTCCACGAGGTTTCATCTTTTCCTTTATATCAAATTTGTGTTTGTCCTGTCAGAACTATCAGCGTCATCTAATTTCACCGTTCGTAGAACGGATAACCAACAAGCATATTACACCTCGGGTGGTACCAAGTACGATAATTAGATCAGGCTTGTATGCAATTATGAGGTTATGTAGGTAGGCGTGAAGGTAACAATCCAATTGTTTTAATTACCCGGTATAACTTGTTCAAAATGGCGAGGTAGCTGAATGAAAATCAAACTCACAAAGGCGGGGAAACAATGAAGTCTACATTAATTCAACTTCATTTTTTGGCAGAACATTTTATCAAACAAAAGCGATTTGTGGATGATTTGAAGCCTACAAGCAAAATATGGTTGCTGTTAGTGGTCTATCAACAGAGTCTTTTAGCGAATTATATATAGATGTAGGCTCCCTGATTATTTCATTGGTACAGCGTTCGTATCCGATCCATCTATCAGGTAAACTTGGACTCATTATTACTTTATTTACTTTCAATGCGGTCTCAGAAGTATCTTTAGTGTCTACAACTGTGATTAGGGCACACGAGTGTGGCGTCGGTGGTCTAGCAGTTAGGCTCATGAGGTCTCAAGTTCGAATCAGAGCAAAGCCAGGTCCGACGTGGTGTACCTTGGGAAAGACACAACACGCATTTGCCCAACTCTACCCAGGTGCAAATGGGAACACCCACTAACTTAGGAGTAAATACCTGCATTAGACTAGTGTCGTGGCCAGGAGATGATGATTATCACCTGTTCCGTTTCACGCTACAGAAACTATGGGCATTAAGGGCTTTTATGGAATTTTACTACTTTTATTTTCACAAAAATAGGTAGAATGCAGGAAGACATAACGTTGAGGATTACATATCATTATGATTATAATACAATTCAAATTCAATCGAATTCGAAATACAAAAAAAAAAAAAAGAATTTATCCATAAAAGAAATTTATAGCAATTAACATCGGCATTAAAAAGAAGTAAGATTTTTAAAACAACAATTTTGTAGCAATTAAAATATGATTAAGATTAGAAAAGGACAGCAATTTAAAAGCCAGTGATTATAAGCAAATGTTCTTAACAAAGCATTATAAGAGAGTAAGAGAGCAATGTGGCATGATGTATATAAAAATCAATGATCTTTTGTATATGTAGTACGTATGTATACATGGACCCATAAAAACAGTTGAATAAGTGTATACTGAAGCTGCTGATAGGGAGATAAAATGTCGAACACCAGTATGTAAAAAGGGCTTACGGTGTCTTTCATTTCTTGTTCTGATTGATTGAAGGCGATCACGTTTGTTTCAATTTTGACGTGACAATATGTGAATTTAAGGGGTGGTAGGGGTGGGGTGAGTGTGAGGGGGGAGGTCTCGTTAAACGTGAGTAAATCTTTTAAGTGAAAGTATTGATGAGTAATAAGATTGTATTGCATGGTTGTATCTGCTTGCTCTTTTATTGTCCTTGCCACTTTTCTTTTATCTTTAGCGAGGCAATACCACCCCCACCTGTTGACAGGCAGAATACAAATATACTCTTAGATGTTGATCCATAAGACAAATTGTGTTCTTTGTCTCTTTTTAACTGATTTATTTTCTAATGTAGTACATTCTCGTGAATGTTTTTTTCTAGTGTCACGACGATAATCTGCTATAAATTTCTAATGGAAAACCCCAATAAATACACCGTAACCAGAGACAGCAAAATGGCGGCACTCGCTGAAATGTATTTCGCTCGGGGATTTTCTCTGATGTCTGTCATCTTTTTCTTGATTGCCGCTCGTTCCGCTTTACTGATCTTTGGGCGTGGCTTGTTGTCCACCCCACACATCCACGCAATGAGTCGAGACTTGAGAGTTACCTTCATCGGTGGGGCGCAGTTCTGTTAAAAAGAATATTAGGCAGTTTGAGCATAGCAAGGGAATTATCATTGTAGGGTAAAAAGGGGGAATTCGATCTAGAGAATTCGCCAAGTAAATATGAATGGAGCAATGGGTTTTTTTTTATAATGATATTGATACAATCAGAAGCACTGACTGAGTTGTAAGGTAATGAAAGGTATTATTTTGTAATAATTTTTGACGTACTAGAGAGTTTTCTATCTCAGTTTCATTCACTAATACGAATGTCAGAATGGGGGTTGCTACTGTGTATTAGTGGATAAAATAAACAAAATTTATATATCCTATTATACGTTTGTTAGAGACAGGGAAAGAACGCATTGTAATCAATCCCCATTGTTTACAATGTCTATGATATCAGCCATAGTTGTCTTGGTAGCGAATTAAGATTAAAGATTTGGGAATAGGTGATGCCAACAAATGACCTGCTGGACACAACGCCGGTTTGTCTCAGTAATTAGATCAAAGATAAGAAGAAAAAATATCTTTTTTTTAAACATAGCACAAGAGCGAGGATGATTTATGTTACGAATCTTTAGAAATCTTAAATATAATGTTAAAAAAACAAAAACAACGACAAAATACCTTGGTCATCCTTCATAGTGTCATTGTCGTTATCATCATCATCTGCATTGTTTTCACTGTCTGAATCAGATTCTGTGGGATCTTTCCACGTCATGACGAGTCCACCAAGTAACTTTGTGAAGCTGTCAAATTATAAATGATAGTACTCTAAAGCCCTAATACGGCAAAGTAATAACAGAGAAATATGATGAAATAAGATAATATACAACGTTATTGCCCAAAAAGTGGCACATTGTTTTGGTTTTACAATACCTGTAATACAACATGAAACACAACACACTTTTACTATACATAAATTATTCTTCACACACAAACAGCTGACGTGCATTTAAGCATTACGTGATTGAAATATGTATAACATAACATTTTTTTTTCTTCTAATACCTGTACACGTAATCATTGCAATGAATAATACTTAAAAGAGCATTGATGGTAATGAACTTGGTGATGGTAGTGATATTGATTTTACAGATGATGTTAAGAATGATCTTTTATATCTTTCTTTATGGCACAAACATTAAATTGGTCCTTTGGAGCGTTTAGACATTTTTATTTGAGCTGTTAGTATGTGACTTTGGTCTGAAACAATGGTCTCAATATTCCTGAAACAGTAAGATACATATGAGTTTATTTAACAACCATAACGAGCCCCTTGTTAGAGACACAATATGCGACGAAATATTTGACATAAAGCACATAGATCTCAGCAATTGACATCTGGTTTCATATCCTGAAAGTCGTACCATTTCTGGTACATCAAAGACATTGCAAGCGTATTTTCATAGGAAGTGAAATGGGAAAACTTTTAAATATTGAGAAATCAAAGTGGCAATGAGCTGAATCACGAGACAAAGACATTATCTGACTAGATTTAAGACAATATTTAAGACACGTAGGAACTAGTTAAGAACTGCTCTTAGTGGCTCATATATAGGAATGAATGAGATTCCGTATTCTCATTTATATTATCATTGATGAATGAAGAGAGTTTTTGGCTTGTGTTAACAGTGCATACATGATCAATCTCTTTGTAAACTTTTGTCAAGTATTAATCTCAAACTTTCTGAATTTATTAGATGTTTTATTACATTTCGGTTTTTTTTTTGTTTTTTTTGCTTAACGGCAGAGTAAATAGTTAAGCAAAGTAATCCTAGATAAGTGATAATTCATACTACCAACAACCAAATGACTGTTTTGCTTTCTTGAGTACGTATACAAACTATGCAATACTTATACAAGCTATGCAATACTTATACAAGCTATGCAATACTTATACAAGCTATGCAATACTTATACAAGCTATGCAATACTTATACAATATTTCTCTGACTGATGCGATGGACTTGAGGGGAGACAAGCTATGCAATACTTAAACATTGTTTCTCTGACTGATGCAATAGACTTTTGAGGGGAGACACAATATTTAAACATTGCTTCTCTGATGATGCAATAGACTTTTGAAACATTGTTTAAACATTGTTTCTCTGACTGATGCAATAGACTTTTGAGGGATGCAGACAAGTTATGCAATACTTAAACATTGTTTCTCTGACTGATGCAATAGACTTTTGAGGATGCGAGACAAGCTATGCAATCCTATACAATGTTTCTCTGACTGATGCGATAGATTTTTTGATGGGAGACAAGCTATTCAATACCAATAGCATACAATGCCTCAATGTTTCTCTGACTGATGCATAGATAGACCTTTGAGAACAAAAACATTACCCTTACATGCAAAAAAATTCCAGAAGAAAAAACATTTTAGCGTCGTCTAAAAACAAATAATGAAACAGTAGCTTTTATCAACATTGAAAGAATATGTTTGTTATTTGGCAGTAATAATCATTTTTTTTCCAGAAGATTAGTGATATCCTTATATTTCCACATCACCCCTTAGCAACTGGAATGTTTTTCATTATTTGTATTCTTAAAAATAAGGCAGCCTGGTAGTAAAATATACAATTCGATAGCTGCCACATCATCTGTCTGTTGTTTTCCTTTACAGCCTCCGCCTGGTCTTTCACTTCCGTCGTGTTTCTCTCTTATTACAAAAGCTTTGCAGTGAAAACATAATCATTCTAAACGAATGTCTTGAAAGTACACAAGAACTAAATGCAATCACAATCGTTTCAAACAAAAGACATTTTAAAAGGTAATAAGCCAGAAAAACATACGAAAGGATGTAAATCTTCCACACTGGTCTCTGATTACTGATTATAAGTGGTTGTCTCCTTGAGCATTTTGTTTTACCGCATAGATGTAATTTTATTTTCATTTCCTTGAGTGTTTTTATAGATCCAGTTGTTATTCTCATTCACACACATTAGGATGTTGTTAATCGTGATAAATTCCGTTAACTATTATCTTTTTTTTAAATTTGTGTAAGCACACGGCTTCATTTTCACAACAAACTACAATTTTCACAACAAACTCCAATTTCCACAATGAAACCGAGAGCCCGCACTACTCACATCGGGAAATCTCAAACTAAAATAGCCTCAACCCTCTTTTACTTCCTTTCGGATTTTTCAGACCTTTCAGATCTTTCAGACTTATTTAGTCTGGCCATTGCTGTGGAAATAGTCATTCACACTTTCAAGAAGCGTCTCAGGATAGTTTTTCGCCAGTTTACTTTTCTCATGCAGTCTCTGTGGTTGAGTAGAATGTACTTTCGTATTGTGGATAGCGTTTAAAAGTTTTATTACTCTGGATAATCGAAGCTAGGTTCTCCCCTCCCACACCCCCCCATTTGATTCCAATTAGTGATAGGATCGATCTGCCTGAATAAATCCAGAGAATCTAGAGCTAGATCTAGATTTAGATTTGTAGATTATATCATTCAAAGTCATTGACAACTCACTGGAAAGTATACAGTATAACATTATGTTACGCACTTTATACCTTAATGTAATAACGATAGGCTTTTGAAACCAGACCTCCATAAATTCAACAAACTATATTGTATTAGAACAGCATAGTAATGATGGACATGGACAAAGTTTAAAACACAAGGAAAATGTTTTATCTACATAATTTGTTTGGTGATAAGACCTAAATATAATAATAACTTAAGGAAACGTTCCCTCGTTTCTCTCGACCCCTTGGGATTTTAAAAACTAATGACCTAGTAATATTGACTAATTTAGTTTTGCCTTTGTTCATCTTCAATCGACTACAGTAAGTCTACATCAACGTATAGACTAAGGCCACACTAAGGCCCTATTATTATTATTATTATTATTATTATTATTATTATTATTATTATTATTATTATTATTATTATTATTATTATTATTATTATTATTATTATTATTATTATTATTATTATTATTATTATTATTATGATTATTATTATCGTTATTATTATTATTATTATTATTCACTCCCTCTCCATCTATTATTCTCTCTCTCTCTCTCTCTCTCTCTCATCTCTCTCTCTCTCTCTCTCTCTCTCTCTCGCTCTCTCTCTCTCTCTTTCTTCTCTCTCTCTCTCTCTCTCTCTCTCTCTCTCTCTCTCTCTCTCTCTCTCTCTCTCTCTCTGCCTCCCAGCTCCCTATGGCGCACAGATCATCAGCAAAGAGCCGCCCAGATCATTCTCAACCTATGACCTGGTAGACTTCTCTTTCACACCTACGTTAAGTAAAGAAAATTGAGTGAAGGGATTCTCACAACGATGGTATTAATTTGTATTGTCGTCATAAAGTAAGTCAGCGCCAGTTAAGGTTTTGAATCAATGCTGCGGTTATAAATTTGCAACGCTATCAATTACATTAGGGAAGGCAATGACATAGGATAATATGAAATCCCCATAGAAACAAAGACGAGACAAATACAAGGAATAGACAGAAAATCCTGGTCACCATGGAGATCAAACCCGCGACCTCTGCGTCGGCACCCATCGCCTCGCCATGAAAAGAAAGCGTGCTACCAACCGAGCTAACTACGCTCCCTAAATTACATGAATACAACGCCTCACATACACACAACATAGAAACGTGTAACAACAAACCTGCTGGGGTGTTCGTCTTTGGTAAATAGAGAAATGACAACTGTTGACAAGATGGACACTCCAGAGACAATGATGGCAAAGTGCAAAAAGTTGATGTCTTTGAGAACACTGGGTCGCTCATCCGTTTCGTCTGTGCCACACAAGGGACTGGAGTAGGCAAACTCCATAATCATCCGAACCAGTCCAACACACATACTGATGACGAGACCCCAGAACGTTCCCTTGTTGAAAAGAAATCGGTTGTTTGAGAACAATAACAAAACAATCAATGATGTGGTTATAAATTTGCAACGCTATCAATTACATTAGGGAGTCTAGAATCAAGAAAAATACCCTCTTCTTATATTATTATTATTATTATTATTATTATTATTATTATTATTATTATTATTATTATTATTATTATTATTATTATTATTATTATTATTATTATTATTATTATTATTATTATTATTATTATTATGAAGCTATTCCAGGAAATATTCTTCTAAAATTATAGTTTAGCAGCTACTGAAATCCAGGAGGAGCTGATGCAATTGTATTTAAAAAATAATTAACTGAAGGGAAAAATCTTCTTATCCAGATAAAGTGCAAATAGCGGAATATAATGCAGGTTTTATGCTAATACACTAGTCTAAATATGGTGTTGCTTTCAGATTACCCCAGTTAAATAGAATATGCATCCGCGTTGTAACCATATAAATTCAGAGGAGCCAAGAATAGTCGATGGTCCTGAAGTGTATTTAATCGATATAAACATTTAACATCCATACTGGGTTCCACTGTTTCATTACAGGACGCGCAATTATCATAGGTTGAAATGAAACTTGTCTCACGGTTGTACTTGCAAACGAAAAGCAGGCTAACCAAAGCATATGTGGAGGGAGGAGATCTGCTGTCCATCTGGAGGTGAAGGAATCGAGATGGCCGTGGCCTTAACTTAGGAAGTTAGCTCACAATCGGAGCAAGAGGAAGGGGCGGTGATAAAGACCAGATGCTCCATATTGGGGTTCAAATCAAGACAAGTCTGTTTTTATTAGAAATTGTAAAATGTAATGACGATGATCATTTTACTCCAGTTTAAGCATTGTGATCTGGGCAACGAATATGCTATTTATATTCTGTTACCTTTTCAATCTCCAACACATTATGCCAGCATGTGTTAACCTTATATCTCCTTGTCTGGTTCTAGCTTTTGAATAGGTGAAAATAGCTAGCTATTATGCACTGACCAAGCTTTAACATAACCAGACAACGCTTGACATGGAATCAATAAGAGAGGAGGTCTAAAGGGAGACCAATAGTGACTTAGGAGAAAAGAGATTGACAAACAGGTGGCGAGATGGAGGAAAACATGGGGAGGGTTGCACTAGTTGCAGACGTTGGCGCAGAATAGGGCTAACTGGGCGGTTTTTTGTTGACCTGTGCGCCATAGGAGCTCGAAGGCAAAGAGAGAGAGAGAGAGAGAGAGAGAGAGAGAGAGAGAGAGAGAGAGAGAGAGAGAGAGAGAGAGAGAGAGAGAGAGAGAGAGAGAGAGAGAGAGAGAGAGAGAGAGAGAGAGAGATAATAATAATAAAAATAATAAGAATAATAATAATAATAATAATAACGATAATAATAATAGCAATAATTATAATAATAATAATAATAATAATAATGATAATAATAATAATGATAATAATGATAATGCTAATAATAATAACACTAACAATAATAATAATAATAATAATAATAATAATAATAATAATAATAATAATAATAATAATAATAATAATAATAATAAATGATAATCATCATCATCACACACCATCATCATCATCCTCATCATCCTCATCATCCTCATCATCATCATATAATAATAATAATAATAATAATAATAATAATAACAATAATGAAAATAATGATAATAATAATAATGATAATAATAATAATAGTAATAATAATAATAATAATTAATAATAATAATAATAATAATGATAATAATAATAATAATAATAATAATAATAATAATAATGATAAAACTAATTTAAAAAAAGATAATAATTTTTTTAAATGTTGATCTTACTGACTCAGTTGTTCCCTTCCAGAAGACAGCAAACATAAAAGCCCAACACCACGGAGGGGTCAAACAGGAGGCCAGTGACATTAGATACATCCAAAGCTGACCTCCTCCAGATTTTTCAATTACAGGAATCCACACGACACTGGAAATGTAGGAAAGGTGCAATAAATCATTGTAAGGCATAATGTTAGACTCGCTCTTTATCTTGAAATGTTATCAATTTAAACTATTCATACAGAAAACAAATGTTTACTATAAAACATATTAGATAAATGTTCCAGAACACTACAATGGAAATAGGTCTTAAAAGACATTACCATAATATTGAAGGGTTAGTTATTGAGACTGTGGGGGTAGGGAGGGGGATGTCCCTCCTGTCAACTATTTAAATTCATTCAGCTTATTAAGCAAAAAGTAAAATCGAAAGAAGAGAATCCCCGCCAACCAGCTGCTGTTCCAGCTCTTAACGTATTTAAACTCTAAGGAGATGGGCCTCTGCCTCTTATGTGTCTTTCGCACCGATTGCTTGGATTCCCAGGAGGTCTAAGAGAGCTGCTCTTTTGTGTCTTTCGCACCGATTGCTTGGATTCCGAGGAAGTCTAAGGGAGCTGGGCCTCTGCCTCTTTTGTGTCTTTCGCACTGATGGCTTCGATTCCCAGGAGGTCACCCATCCACATGATATCCATGCTCACCGTTGCTTGACTTTTCTACAAGGTCACTGCATTTTGCCAAAGCTGCCA
>JAXRKP010001093.1:165000-168107 GCA_037039925.1 Doris montereyensis | reverse complement strand
TGAAAGGAAACATGCTTTTCAGGAAATTCTAGGTTTAAAACAAGTAACCATGCGACGCCATCATCTTGTTTACATTATGTTGTTAGTGTCGTTTGCCATCAATGCATGTGTGTTCTTCTCGCTGATATGGAACTCTCAGCTGATCGATGTGACGAAAGGGAACATAATGTCATCTATAACCGATTCTCACAGCTGTGAGACGCGAGTCATTTCCAAGAAAAATGTCAAGTCTACACCTTTCCAAAGATCATGACACCTCATCGAAATACAGGTCATCAAACACGACTGAGACCTCAAAATTGACAGAAATCGCCGGTATCTCAGTATACCAAAATAGCCTTCGACCATTGTTTCTAAGAAATATAAGCGAGTTGTACCATAGGATTGTTCCAAATAATATTTTTCTTTGTATGGTGTGGGAAAAGGGTGTTCAGTATCAGCACTATCTCAGTGTGTATAGTGTTTGGTATCACTTGAGCCGGATACTATTGAGATACACTATGAGAATCCACCTCAAGAGGACAAATATAACACGTGGCTGTCCACACTGAGGTAAAATTTTCATAAAATAATATTATAATTACAGCTGTACAGAGGGGGTGGGGGGAGGGCTTTTAGCGTTTGCTATTGTGGGGTTATTTTCGTTGTTTTTTGTTTAATTGGGGGCGGGGGTGTTGTTAATTTGTTATTTTTGGGTGACGGGAAGGTGGGGGTGCGGGTTCATGAGTTGGTCCAAAAACAATTCAATCAAAATTTCCTTTCTTTTCCTTTATTTTTCTTTTCTCATTTACAGAACACGCATCCCAGCGTTAAGTCTCCAGCCCCTACCTTCTTACATCACAAAAACTCGTTGCAATCCCACATTTGGCCTCGAGCTCATTATGGACCGAGGAGGGCTGTTCATCAACGATGGTGTTATTCTCCATAGTAACACAACTTCAGGACTGAATTTCCTCCTCAATGCTAAAGTACAACTGAGTTTCTTTCCAGATAAGACGATTGCTTGGGTGGCCGCGACTCGTAGAGAGTCTGTATTGAAACAGTATGTAGACACATTTTTTGCCAATGGCCATAAGACCAATGTTACCTTTGACAAAGTGAAGACCGCCTTCCAGAACAAAAGCGTTTTGCTTTACAACTGCACTTCTTTACCACTAAGGGATCTTCGTACTACAGCTATGACTTCTAGAAATACAAATCTGTCTGGTAATGGCACAATTTGTCTCCGTTTTAAAATATCACCGCATCCACTGGATTTTCGTAGACATGGAGAATAAAACCAACTCACTTGTGACCAGTTTAAAGAGGTTGATGTTTCGTCAACACGATTTGAGTTCAAAGGATAGCACAAATGAAATGGTTGAAAAACATCTTATCCCGACAATCATCCATTACGTTTGGTTTGGTTCTAAAAATGTTATCGTTCAGCATGTATCTCAGCTTTTTAAGTTGTGTGAATATCATTCGCCCCACGGCTATTCTCATCCATACGGATTTAATGCTTTCCGGTTCTCACTGGGACAAAATTCAGCAGCATCCTCTTGTCCATGTGGTCTTCAGAGAACCGCCACGAACGATATTTGGGCATCGAATCTTTATACACACAACACCGAAGTGATGTCGTAAGAGCAGACGTGCTGGAAAAATATGGTGGCATCTATTTAGACTGGGACGCATTTTGGGTCAAACCTGTGGATGATCTGTTGACTTCTGGTAAAGACGTCATTCTCTCACGGGATCATATTCCCTGTCTGCCATTCCCTGACACCATCAATATGGGTGTGGTTCTAGCTCGACCTCGATCAACGTTCATTCGACGCTGGCGATCATCTCTGGTTAACTACAGGTCTCATGACTTTCTATACAACGCTGTTGAGTTGCCTTATAAGGTTTACGAAAATAACCCTGAGACCGTCTTCCTTTATGACAGATTGCAGGTACCCTTGATCGTTCATCACATGTAGTGCATGAATTGTAAAATGTAAACATAGAAATTGAATGTAAAATTAATGTAATAATTAAACTTCCATCACCCCCATCTCCATTTTTTTCACTGTTCAATTCTCATCTCATAATTAGTTAGTTCGTGTAGATTAAAAATATTCTAAAAATTCACTGGAAAGTGGGGAGGGGGGTGGAATGGGGGAAAGGAGGGGTGGGGACTGATAATCACACAAATACAACTTGGAGAAGACATAATGTAATGGTTTTTATTGTTAAATAAAACGTTAGAACTCAATCTGAGCGGGCGGACTCGTCTACCATCACTTGAGAAATTCCAAGTGAAAAGCGAAACGAATGCGAGAAGAGAACACAAGCACAGTCCCCACCATTTGTTTGTTGTGGTCGTCAGAAGAAGAGATTTTTTTTTTTAATTTACTTATCCCATTCACCTTGACAAGCCGTAGGCCACGGCCAAAAATGGCACCATATGGTTAATCTACGTTAGATCTATGCCCAACCCAATAAACAATTAAATAAAAAAAATACAGGTACATGTAATATAAAATTTAATCAATTTAATGTATTTGGTATTCTTCTATCGTAACTTTTCACGCCGATTCCAAATTTGTAGAATACTTGGTAGATCTCCAGAAGCAATGTGTCGGCCTCTCACCCAAAAGGGCATGAATTCAAGCCCCGATGGTTAGAAAAAAATTCCCCATCCCCCTGGTCCAGATAGGTGGATCAACACGTAGTCTCATTGGAGACGGACGATAAGTGTGCAGATCACAACAGTCTGCCCACGTTAAAAGGCTCTTGACTGTTTAGTGGGCAGTTCAGGCAATACTAAAGAATCCTACCAAAACCCCAGAGATCACCAAAGTTTTGGATGTACTCTATTGTATTCCCCTACTGTCTAAGGTCTAAGGTTTCACTGCCATGGGAGAGTAGGACAAAAAACGGTATTGTATACTGCCATTTTGGTTTTTGTTGATAATTCTTGTTTACTTACAAATGCCTTTCCTAGATAGTTATATGTTGCACTTTCCTTTTGGATTCTCTGGCTGCTTTCTTCTCTTAGTTTTCCTCTGAGGTTAATCATTACTCTAGATAACTGTAACTTTGAACTTGTTCTCAATTGTCCCTGCCCAATTTAAGATTTT
>JAXRKP010001093.1:112500-157500 GCA_037039925.1 Doris montereyensis | reverse complement strand
ATAATGTCAGTTATAATTTATGATAAATCTGCCTCGGGTAGTTATAATGACAATATATTATTATTATATATGATTAGATGTAGATTCTAGATGACTACCAGGGGGATGCTTCATTAAATCTAGATCTAAAGTTAAAGGGAGGATTACCTTGACGCCATTGTATGATGCCATAGTCATAGTCAGGCACATAGTGACTTAGTGTAAATAGTATGATTTTCATTGGGATTGTGCTGTCCAAGGGAAAGGGCGGGACCTAACTGTGCCTCAAAATGGGGGGAGGGGGGGAGGAGCGAGATAGTGGTCCAATCTAAATGCACACTTTGCAGGTAAAAAGACATTTATTCAACTTGTTTAATTATCTACACACTATGAAAATTCATTATAATGGAAAAATATGAGTTTTGTGGGAAAATGAATTTTATGGGAGTTTTCAAGTAAGAAATCAAATATTTGTTCCAAACAAAGTCATTACGAAAGCAAGTGATTATTCCCACCTGTGCTGTGAATAAGAATTTTCTTATTCCCAAGTGTTGGCAATACAGTAGAACCTCTTTAATCGGGAAACCCAGCCAATCGGGAAGAATTCCCAGGGAATGGAATTGTTTCTATATTATATATTTAACTTTCTAAATGGGAAAGGTCCCGGCTAATCGGGACAATTTTCACAGCTTGCATTGATTATCACTACTATTTCCCCTTATTTATCCAATTTTGGTTTCCATGTTAGCAAAACATCAATTATTACACCTGCATTAGTGCTACACATGTTATACATTGCATGTGTGTTAACAATGTCGCATGTGCCAGTTCGTAACGACCATTATAAGCCAGACACCAGACGTTCAATGAGAGGTGTGAAAGCAGGCGTCGAGCTGGATCTTGCTCATCCACCTATCAATACAGTACGGTGTTGACACGGGCGGGGCTTAGAAAGTTGTGTACTGTCATAGTTTTTTATTGCCCCCTCATCTGTCAATCAACAAGGGTGGACACAAAAGGAGATTTAACGACCCCATGCCCCTTCTTGAATACATATATATCTTATCTTTCTACCGTCCAAGGAAGATCGATTGTGGAGTGTGAGAAACATCTTTGATGAATACCATCTTTGTTTCAATCAACTGGTCATGTAGCTACTTGTTCGTTTAATTCTACATTTTACCACTCACAGAAGGGCTTAGGTACCTCAAACTGCTGAGGGAAAAACAAAATTTCAAGGCCCCCGGCAAATCGGGACGATTTTACAATCCACTGAGACTTCCGATTAGAGAGGTTCTGCACTGCACTACTTCTTGTTATTGCCAATCGGTCATGATCTCGCTTGAGTTTCATTTATGGGTTAGGTTTTTGTTACTGTTACAAAACAACAACGGCTGTTGCTACTATCTACACAATCAGGGAAACATCTGCCTCATTAGGCTTTTTTACCATTTTAAAAACAAAATAAATGTTGAGGTGCAGATCGGCTATGTCAAACATCTAACCCGTTAATTACAACAGTAGCTTTAAACTTTAATATTGGGAGATCAATGGAATTATGCAGAAGGCCTCCCTAATACACAAAATATATATAATAGAAACTGTCGGATAAAAGTCGTGACTTCCCCGCAATGGCTGTCTTATGAAAACCTTATCTATTGTAGCCTATTATAATAATGATAATAATAATAATATAAATAACAATAATAAAACAGTTAGGAATATGACACAAATCATTTTCAGAACACCTGGATAGAATAAGAAATAGTAGATCTAACAATATTCCCAACACCCGGTTGGGAATAAGAAAAATGGCATTCCTAGCCGGTTGGGAATAAGAACAGCTAATATTGGTTGTAAGATTATTTGTCTACAAAAGCTTTTTTTTATGATCATTCAATTCATTCATTCATGACCAGATGTTCCGCCCAAAGAAAAAGGTACTGATCGGCTTGCTTATCACAGGAGGCTTCTCAGTTTTCTTCATGTTGTATGTGCTCATCAATGAAGACAGTGAGTAATTTGCTTAAATTCAAAGAGTTTCCTATTTGAAACCTAATGTGTACAGGAAATTCTAAATTCTCCTGCTGCACTGTCCACTTTCGTTTGTGTTTCATATAAACGTTAACAAAGAAGGTACTAAAAATGTCTTCAAATGATCCACTATCGATCATTTGCCATACAGGCCCATAGAGCTGAAGATTTTTCCAAATTTCCATAGTATTAAACAGACTATATATGGATATAATACATGTATCCCTGGATATGTTGATCTGCTGTCTGCTTTACCTCCTAGCTGTGGCTGGTACCAATTCATAACAAGCATTATAAGGTGAAATGAGAAAAAATATGTTCACCTCTCTTTGCTAAGGACACAACAAGCCTACAAGGGTATGAACCCATGACCTCTCGTATAAGATCATCCAAAATCGCCCCATCTCTTGTCCTCCCAGGTAATAAAGATTATTTTGACTTTCATGATAGACAGACACAAAAGATGGGCATCATTTCCTTCCTACTGAAAAAGAGCAAAATGCATCATGTAATATCTGTCAAGATTCATTATAAAATATATTTGAAAGTCTACTTTCCCTTTAGTTTTTATTTTAACTCTTCTACTATGTCTGTCATTATGAGCTAAGGCCATTCATTCGATATTTCTTAATCTTATTTATATTATATGTTATTAGATATATAGGAAAACATTAGTTACTGCCTAAATGCCTGTGGCTTAGGAAGCAGAGAAAACAGGTATTTGGAGGAGAAAATCGGTCAGGGCAAAACATTAGGGGTGATCGCTAAAGGAGTTCATTGAGTATTATTTTGAAATTAACACAATGGACAGATAAGGATAAAGATTCATAACCAGACTGTATTGTTTAGAAGAGTCCTCAGTTTTACATAAAATTGAATGTGAGAAATGTGTCCCACCTGAAACCATTAAATTCTTTAACACATAAATAGTGAGCATGTTGGTGGATTGACCATCATTTGCCACGAAGACCTGAAGAAAGAACAGATACGGCCAATTCAAGATGGGGGAGTAATAAAATTGTCTTTATCGCCCTGCACGCCCCGGTGAATTAAAAACGGCAGGTTATTTTATACGATTCACAACATTAAGGAAAGAATAGTGGGTGGAATCCAAAAGACTGCTCAATTCTAATTGCCTAGTTCTAGTGTCAAACCAGTTACCCAATGAGACAAAGCTGTAGGATACAATGGGTGAAATTAAGAAGAGGAGACTAGCCAACTTTTATTGCAATTGCACTACATTGGATAGGTATACACATATGAAGATATGGCAAATTGTTGACATGAATGCATGAATTTGTTCTATTAGTGATGGGATATTTTATATATATATATATATATATATATATATATATATATATATATATATATGTATTATTTTTTAAAATTATTATTTTTGATCAATTGCGGATATATTTTTGATAATTTGGAAAAGATCGTACCTGCAGTTGCCGTTGAGAGACGGGCATTTAGGGAAATCTTGATTTCAAAACGGGCATTTAGAGGGACAATTTATATCTGTAGGAAAAAATGGTTTCCTTGAGATGGAGATTGCAAGTTTTTTAGGAGAAACAGGTATTATGGTGGCAGGCATTTAGGTAGTAACTACTGTACTAATGAATAGATAAATATAAATATAATACATAGATAGATTCATCCTTCTTGAGAGAGCTAAATTGAAATCCTTTTTGTTCATAAGAAGTGATAGAATAGATTTTTAAAATGTTATTGTTTTTATTTTTAAAAATGTTAATCTTTCTCACAGCTCTGTATCCTTCTGTGGACAAGATAGAAATGAGTCCAATGGAAATCAAGCTGGCAGAACATTTGAGGGATGTTGAAGATCAGAATTTAGTTCTTCGAAAGGATTTGAGGTGAATATAATTTGTTTCTTTCATCTATTTCCATCTATCTTCACACTGTCTAATTAATTCTCTTTTTCTTAACATACTTGTGATGTTTGTATTTTATTGTGTGTCCAATACTCCTTAAAAAGAAAGCTAAAATCTTTCAGTTATTCCTTAATGCATCATTTTAGTGTTGCCAAGAAGTGTTAAGAAGTAGAAATTAAAAGTTGAAACTAATCTTTAGGAAAACCAAATACATTATCAACAAAACCAACTTGACTTTCACAGTATGAACATTCTACTGCCTCCAATTAGTCCTGATAATAAATATTATATCCTTAGCAAATAGTCAAGTCTGACCAGGCAATCATTCCCGTTCTGTAAGTGCAACTAGCGCTTTCTCCAGCTATGACAAATTGTATTTAATCCAGCTTACTCAGTTCTTACTCATTTCACTGTCATTTGCAAGGAAATTTCGAGTTACATTCTTTAGTAAACCTATTCTCCTTCTCAAAGTTACTTTGTCGACAGCCAGCTGTGTTTATTACCATTGCCACATAATAGATTCCTCTATCAAAATTCATTTGGACTCAATTCTATACCTTTTAAAGAATTACTAATATTATCTTTTCATTATCTCTACCTACTTTTTACGTCATGATTTTAATTAACTCTTACTGTCTGCTCAGTAGCCATTGTCACTGTATGAGAAAATGACACCATAGAACATTGGTTTGAAAACATGAAAGACACATTCAGTTAACAAAGACATTCTCTTTTATATCCATATATTATTACTTACAAAATTCACAGACAGAGAACAGTAAATTCATTTTTAAATGGCTATTACAGCGGAGCTCTCCTACAAAGGCATTGGATACTACAGGATCTCAGTTACAACAGGACTCTTTCAAATCCCAGTTTTAATATCTATTTAAGCATGTTTAGAATGGCATCCACTGATGCCCTACACAGCTGCAACAGGACTTTATGCCACAGGAAAATTGCTCCACCACACAGTCTATCAAGGGAAAATGTAATTTTTATCGACGTGAAAAGCTCTTACGTAAAAAAAAAGTAATAAGAAGGAAGAGTTGGATTGATGCTCTACTGTGATACTCCTGGCAGGCTAGACATTCATACTACATGTATACATCATGTAGGCTATGTATTGTTATTATCATGCCTATATTTAGGGCCTATTACATGCCGTACTGTTTTATTTATTTACTAGCCTGCATCATAACTTTGGCCCAGGGCCTACAATACTAATGTACTTACTGTGGCATAGCAATGCTATGATGCTCGAGCACTCCAGCTGCTGCCTGTGACTCTCTATGTCTGTATGTGCATGCATGTGTGATACATTTGTATCAACTTGCGCATCATGTAGCCTGTGTCTGGGCTAACACGAATAGTGGGGGAAACCAGTGCGACTTGAGTTGTCCTGGAATGTGCGCCCGCCAGCAATAAGGTGTCTTTGGTCAAAGTAGACACTAGAGTCGTGGATAATGTCTGCCTAGCATTGCATAGAATGTAGTTGTATGCCTACGCAATGTATTAATTAGGCCTATCCTGCATTTCACTGTTACAGCTGATGGGGAACTTTATAAACATGGGTTCCCTTCCTTTATACACAGTTAGAGCAGGCCTCGAAGCCACGATGGGATTTCCCGAGACATGTCAGTTCCATTGTAGCCAAGCTCCACTATCTTGCTAAGTTAAGATGTGAAGAGAAGTAGAAGGGTTTGGGATAATTACAATATTGATTTCATTCGATTGATTTTTATGTTGTTCTTGTTTTTATTATTTTAACATCTCATAAATAGACATATTTGAATGAAAAATATTTTTTAAGAAGCTGAAAAATCTACCTTGTCTTATTTCATTTTCGTTACTTCCATTTTCCAGTGATTTTCCTGAACCTAATACTCTTAACTTCATTCTTGAATCAAGTTTGCTGCTGATCTTGTATCATCTTTTGTTATTTTTTCTTCTTTGTTTTCTATTTCCTTTTCTTTTCTTCTTTTTCTTTTTCGTTGTTTTTTTTGTTGTTGGTTGTTTCAGTTTTCATGATGTAAGCTTTTAATCCAATCTGCAGTCGTAATCAGAATGAGCTTTTGCGGCTTCAAATGACACTAGCGGCAGCCAATGAAACAGGAGGTTCATCGAAAATCAAGTGTATTAATGCTGAACCTGACGTGCCAAAGTGTGAAGTAAGAGGATGGCTGTTTGATAATTTATATGATGACACAATGAGCATAGAATAGATGTGACAGTTAGAAAGATGTCTTCTGATGTCAGGCACATTAGAGTAAGTCTAAACTGTACAATTCAATATAACAACAAACTCATTAATTCCATAAAAGGAACATTTATACATACATCACAGTCATCTTCGTGTAGATATAGACTTTTGGTGCGTTTAAGGTGATAGATAAAACCAGTATGCTTGCTCTGAAAAGTTAACTATCACTATCTTTTGCATTACAAGCGCTTTATTTAAGTATTTATCTATGGGCCGTAATGGCCTTTGAAGGTACTTTTTAAGATTTTAACTTTTTTGTTAAACTGTTACTGGTTGGTTATTGAAATTACTTGAATTTGGTACCAAGAACATTGTTTTCATGTACTTCAGGGCGGCAGGTCTCCTTTTACTTCTATTTTACCAGTGTGATCACAATATGATTTTGTTACTGTATTATCTCTGTAAATTCTTTGTCATTTCAGATCATACATGTGGCAATAGTTTGTGCCGTCACAATTCAACACGTGACGTGGTCACTTTGATTAAGTCTGTCCTCTTTTATCGGCACAATCCTCTCCATTTCCATTTTGTATCGGATTCGGTAGCAGAGCTGATTCTACGGAAGCTGTTTGAGACATGGAATATAGCAGAAGGTTGGCACAATTTTGAAATTTTATGATAATATCTTTTATTTACATTGTAGATGAAGCATTTTTGGGGGATGAGATATGTATTCATTTCATGTTTTGAAATTTCTAACTTTGATACAAGATGATGCTCATGTCTATTTTTCAAGTTACATGTATAAACCCAATCTGAAGATGAGATAATTTACAAAGTATATGTTTTAAACAAGAGGAGATAAATTACAAAGTAAAGGTTTCAAACAAGAAGAGATAAATTACAAAATAAAGGTTTCAAATAAATTACAAAATGAATGTTTCAAACAAGAAGAGATAAATTACAAAGTAAAGGTTTCAAACAAGAAGAGATAAATTACAAAATGAATGTTTCAAACAAGAGGATAAATTACAAAGAAAGGTTTCAAACATTACAAAATAAAGTTTCAAGCAAGAGAAGATAAATTACAAAGTAAATGTTTCAAACAAGACAAGATAAATTACAAAGTAAATATTTCAAACAAGAAGAGATAAATTACAATTAAATATTTTAAACAAGAGGAGATAAATTACAAAGTAAATGTTTCAAACAAGCAGAGATAAATTTTCAAACAAGAAGATAAATTACAATTTTTTTAAACAAGAGAGATAAATTACAAAGTAAACGTTTCAAACAAGCAGAGATAAATTACGAAGTAAATGTTTTAAACAAGAGGAGATAAATTACAAAGTAAACGTTTCAAACAAGAGGAGACACATTACAAAATAAATGTTTTAAACAAGAAGAGATAAATTACAAAGTAAATGTTTCAAACAAAAAGAGATAAATTACAAAAAGAAAATGTTTCAAACAAGAGGAGATAAATTACAAAATAAATGTTTCAAACAAGAGAGATAAATTACAAAGTAAACATTTCAAACAAGAGGAGATGAATTACAAAGTAAAGGTTTCAAGCAAGAGGAGATAAATTACAAAATAAATGTTTCAAACAAGAGGAGACACATTACAAAATAAATGCTTCAAGCAAGAAGAGATAAATTACAAACTAAATGTTTCAAACAAGAGGAGATAAATTACAAACTAAATGTTTCAAAACAAGAGAGACACATTACAAAATAAATGTTTCAAACAAGAGAAGATAAATTACAAAGTAAATGTTTCAAACAAGAGGAGATAAATTACAAAGTAAATGTTTCAAACAAAGCATGTCTTAAAAGAGAGCCTAATTCTAAAGCATGTTTCAAACAAGAGGAGACACATTATTTTGAATATTATATAACACATCTTCACTTGTTTCAGTGTTTCTACTCTTTTGTTATTATTTTTTCTGACTTTGTTTATGTTGACTGTATTGATCAATCTGTATCCTTTCTGTATCAATGATCCAAATGATCTTTGATGGTAGAAAGATGTGAATACAGGCTTTAAATGCTTGAGATGATGTGTTAATCTTTATAATTCACAGTATGAATTATTATTTTTATGGGGCTGTTTTGAAAGAAATTTTAATTCCTGTGTAGAATCTTATAGCTCCACGTAATGGTAGAAAATGAATGCAATGAGAGGTTTACTCCTACATCGTGTGCCCACCTGTCTAGCAAATTTAGAGAAGTCTTGCCCAAACCTCTCAAGACGGACACTCACTATCGAGTCGAATGAACTAAAAAAAAAACTTTCATGTGTCCTTCATTTCGTCTTGTCACACTTCCAATTATATTTAAATCAGGCTTCGTGAAATTAAATTATTATTTCATTTGTATGATTTTGTTTTACCTTCTTTTGTTTTGTAAGGAAATGTAATCATTAGTTGAATGATGTTTTCCTTATTTTGCACATTTTCAAAAGAGAATGCCCATCATTGCTTAAAGATCTTTTGATCCTTTGGTCTTTAACAATTAAAATATTTTCACTCTTTCATCAGTGTACACAAGTTTCTACCCCGCAGAATCAGTTAAGGTAATAATAATGTATTTAATGTATTACTGTCACATCTCTTTCTCTTTTAATCACAATTTTTTTCCAATCTAGCCTAGAGTCATCTGCTATTCTTTTCTTTAAACAAGAATAGCTGAAGCAGGAACTTTTTTTCACTTTGAATATATGAGGAGGCGAGATACAAAACCTGCTATGCACCATTGTTACATATTATGAGTTTTTTTCACCATCTCGGACTTTGAATGAAGAGTTTTATGATGATGAAATCATTTTTGTTCAAAACTGACTATATCTATTATAATTCGGCTCTAAACATCAATTTGATTGGGCTTTATTTAAAACTAAAGGAAGACAAATTGATTTTCTCAAGTTATCTTTTTTGGATATAGCGGTTTTTTTGCATCTCACCCCCTCATGTGTTAGAAGTTGTTTTCACGTCTACAAGATTGAAATGGCTTCCAAAATTTGTATTAAACATTATACATAAGATGTCTTAAGTAATACACATAAGATGGAAAGACAATCTTCTTGCCTTTTTTTTGTTTTATTTCTTATTTACTTTGCAAGGAATTTTTTTATCAGCTATGTGTCTTTCACTCTGAGTAGATTTCTTTTATTTATTTATGATGTTAATTTTTGATTATTTCAGTCTGAAGTTGCATGGATACCCAATCGGCATTACTCTGGCGTGTTTGGACTCATGAAGTTAATTCTTCCCAAAACTTTACCTCTGAACCTTCAAAAGGTCAGTCAGATCATGCTATTTACTCTTTTCAGCTATACTATTAGCAATACAGTTACATAATTGACAATTTAATTTTTCAACACAGTGGTGAACCAGCAGTTATTTTGTCTGTCTAAACCAGGGGGGGGGGTAGGGGTAGAGACTTCTGTTGTTACTGAGAAGATGTTGGTTTAAGAGTTTTTTTAAAAATCAACATTACTGAAAAGAAGGGATGGTGCAGAAGTTTTGGTCTGATGTTGGGTTGTTTATATTTTTTTGTTTTTTTGTTGTTGTTGTTGCTAGAGTGCAATCAGTTGAAGGAGGCACAATGTTTTAAACTAAAGGTTCACTGGTTTACACAATGTGCACATG
Source organism: Doris montereyensis (assembly GCA_037039925.1). Lineage (NCBI taxonomy): Eukaryota > Metazoa > Mollusca > Gastropoda > Nudibranchia > Dorididae > Doris > Doris montereyensis. Next base: position 147,740 of record JAXRKP010001093.1, on the reverse strand, counting down.
GAACCTATGAAATGTTCACCTATTTTTTCTAGAATTAGATGATGAATCATCTACAAACATACAGTAGGTTGATTTACCCTTAAAAAATAATTCAAGGTAGAAATCCTGCACCTGGATTCAAACCCAAATCCCTTGTCAAGTGTCTGGCCAGGCCAGCAGTATACCAAAGCATATTGACACAGCCCCTTCCTGAATTTCGATTCTTAAAAATTGGCATTGATTACATTGTTATTCTTTTATTAGGACCTTTTGCTTGTATATATATAATTTCTTGTATTGCTCTTGTACCCATGATTTAGAAACTTTCAATGGGACGATACACTTCATGATTTTCTGTTTTAGAGATTGTTCCCATCCCTGTATTAATGCTCTTTTGTTTACAAAAATAATTATCAGTAACTGGTTCACCCGAAATGAGAGGTGTCTTTGAATACAACTATCTACCCTTATTTATTTTTTTGTAATAGCTCGCTCAGCGCTGATTTTCAGGCTTATTTAAGATTACGTGATGGCAACTGTGAAATTCAGTTGGCTTTCTTTTCTATTTAGTTTTTGTGGTGTTATGTTTAATGTTTCAAAGTATTACTGTTATGACATTGAACATGTCTAAATAGCATTTCATATTTTGTCTTTTTAGGTAATAGTTTTAGATACAGATGTCTTCTTTGCCACTGACATAGCTGAGTTGTGGAAGATATTCAGAGTATTTAAAGGAAAACAGGTTGGTGTGACTTTGATTTTAACTTTTACCCTCTCACTAGACTGATGAACATGTCATTATTTCATTATCGGCTTATCTATAGCCCTTTTTAAACCCATTAAAAGGCATTTACCATCAGCTATACATTTCAGGGTGTCGATGGCATACTTAAGATTATGAGGTCATTGGTTTGAAACCTATCAATGCTATGTCCAGCGTTATGTTCCTTAGGAAAGACACGTAACACGTATTTTACCCACTTGACCTGGGTGCAAATGGATACAAATGACAATTTGGGAGTAAAAACCTATCATCGACTAGTGCCCTGTCAAGGAGGTGACTATTACCACCTGCTCATCTTCATATTATAGAAACTGGGATATGCTCTCGCTCTATGGGCTGTAAGGGCCTTGATTTAACTTCTTTTTTTTTACACATCTCATTTAACTCAGTACAATAAACTAAATAGCTCTGCATTAGACTGACACCTACTCTTAGTTCTGTTACAATTTACTAAAGCAAAGGCATCAGTCTGTTGTTTTGTTCTTTTTGTCCTGTGTCTGATGCTTTTGTAAGTATCAATCTTTTCCCCATTTTATCGTGATTCTTCAATGTTTTAAAAAAAAATTATCACATGAAGTTTATCCTTATAGAGTTGAGATGTCATTTGCCTACTTGATTTATTTATAATGAATATTTTACAAGGTTTGCATTTGTTATTCTTTCATATTTTTTTTGTCACGGTGTTGTTAAAGTTTTAGCCTGAAATAAAAGTGTACACACTCAATGATTTTGTAAAGGAGACTGTAGCATTAATTGTATCCTTTTTGAGTGATAAAGTTTGAGTTTTAAAGACTCACTATACTCCTTTATTTATATACGTTTCTTTTTCCATAGAGAAAAAAGAGGATCCTCTCATTACATATTAAATTTAATCATTTATTAGAGTTTTAATAATTTTTCCATTAAAGACGCTTCAGTCCTTTTTTACTCTAGATTTTAGATATTTTTTCGTTTGTTGTCTAACGAAGGGTTATACACGAAACGTCACATGTTTGTTCTGTCTTTATTAGTGGAGGTGTCAGTTATTGTTATATTTCGCCTTTGACTTCACCCCACTGTGGCTCCTTTGTATTATTCACGGCTATGTAGACAGTCCACATCTCTTTTGTTGTTTACTTTATTTATCTTTTTTTTTTATTGCTAATAGATCTAGATCTATAGTCATCTTCTTTGTCATACTGCTATCGGGACATCTTTCTCACTGTTCTGAACCTTCCATTCTCGCTCCTGTATATTTTTCACATTTTCTTCTACTCACTTTTATTATCATCACCGTCTATTTCTTTCTTTCTTCTCCTTTCTGTTTTTCTTCTGACGTCACATTGTGTGATGCCTTAGGTAGTGCTTAGATCTAGATCTAGATTCTAGATATTTCTCGTTTGTTGTCTGACGAAGGGTTACACCCGAAACGTCACATGTTTGTTCTGTCTTTATTAGTGGAGTTGTCACTTGTTGTCACATTTTGCCTTCGGTCCTCTTTTGTATGATGTGTTCTACTGTTCACAGGCTATAGGCTTAGTGGAAAATCAGAGTGACTGGTATTTGGGAAAGTTGTGGAAAAACCATCGCCCGTGGCCAGCACTTGTACGTATCCTATGGTTTTGTGTTCTTTGAAATTTTATTTTCTAGCGGTCACAAAATATATACATTACAGTTCGTCCAATAAATAACCATTAAACCTGTTTTATTTAAAGATTCATCTGCTTGGGGTCACTCAACAAATGAGAAAAAATGAAAATTTTGTAGGCATGAAAACACAAGTTAAAGATCTGACAACAAAAATGTATGATTGATTTTGAAAATTTCAGCATTTTTTAATAAAAACATCTATGGTATGCTGATTCTCCCAGGCCTTTCATCATTGTAGTCATGCAATTTAATTCTGTGATAAAGTTTTGGCTAGATAGGCTTCAGACAGGCCCATAAGATCTAGTACCTGTATACTGTGATGCTGATACTAGTGATACTCACTGCGACTTATTGAAGAATCATAACTGTGCTCAGGATAAAAGTATTGGCTTTAAAATGGACTGTGGTTTACACAGTTTATCGCAGTTTTACTCCCCGGCTGATGCTGGTACCCATTTATGCCTGGCAAAGCTAGGTCCAACGTTGTGTTCCTTGGGAAAGACACTTAAGATGCATTTTCCCCACTCTGCCCAGGTGATAAATGGGTACAAGCACTAGCTTGGGAGTAAAAACCTGCGTCAGACTAGCATCCTGTCCAAGAGATGATTATTATCACCTGTTCTGCTTTACGCTACAGAAACCGGGATGAACTCTGGCTCTATGGGTCATAATGGCCAGGAAGGAACTTTACTGTTTACTAAGAAGGGGAATGGGTGTTACATGTTTTTCTCAAAAAAAGCAACATCAGGCCTGGCTCAGGACCTCATAATCTCAAGTCTGGCAGCTGCCAACCAGTACTTAAAAACGTATTTAGAACGTTTTCATAAAGTCTGTGAGTTTTTAAGTCTGTATTTATCTTGTAAAGTATGTTTATGACGGTTAACCTTTTTTTTTTTAATACCCCTAAGTTAGGCAGAAGCTCAGAGAGATTGGGGTGGAAATCTGGAGACACCATTCTGAGTTTGCAAAACTGTCGTCACTCTTGGCCAGAAAAGTGAATTTATCTTTAAGGAGGTTAGGTTATCAACATTTATGGGGTGTCGTGAAGTTAGAATTGGTTCTCATGTTCAGAGTCTGTTTTTTTATTTGAAAACGTTGGCAGCTATGCACTAGGCTATCAAAATTGAATAATACTGACATGAAATAATATTAAAGCCCCATTTGCACAAAGACGAGACATATACAAAGGAAAAGACAGAAAAAAATCTTTGGGCACCGATGAAATTCAACCCTCGACCCACATAGACACCCACATAGACACCCACATAGACACCCACATAGACGCCCACACGCCCACATAGCCCACATAGACGCCCACATAGACGCCCACATAGACACCCACATAGACACCCACATAGACGCCCACATAGACACCCACATAGACACCCATCACCTCACCATGAAAAGAGAGCGCACTACCAATTTGGTACACTTATAGGATATCAAAACTAGTCTTTACAGTGTATTTTTAACATATCATACTTCTTCTCACTTTGAGACCCTTGTCTACGGAAGGCAGAATTGGATGGTGTCAGATTTTTTTATAGTTTTACTTTCCTTAAAGAAAACAAAAATGCTTCAGGAAATTTGGTGAATTTTTACAAAATTTTCTCTAAAATATTCAGGGTCGTGGATTCAACACAGGCGTCATTCTTCTGGACCTTAAAATGCTCAGGGACATTGGATGGATGCAGATGTGGCGTTTGATAGCTGAAAAAGAGCTCATGAGTATGTTGGCCGTGTCTTTGGCTGATCAGGTAAGAGATTGGTATCAATTCGTGATTTAACGGATAGCCAATGAAGGGATTCCAAACATGGGATAATATGGTCTGTTTTCTTTTCCCGAAAAATTACTCTTGCAGTTGAGTTTTGCACCCGCTGAAGTTTATATAAATGGTCTTGTGGAATACCAGAGGGTAGAGCAATGTTTCTGTGTTGATGTTCATTCCTCCATCTCTGCTCTGTAGACGACAAATTATTTTTCCATATTTAAACCTGCATCGAACTATCTTCACTGTGCTGGTATTTAGAATAATCCTAATGCAGATTATGTTGTACCTGGTGATTTAGAATAATCCTAATGCAGATTATGTTGTACCTGGTGATTTAGAATAATCCTAATGCAGATTATGTTGTACCTGGTGATTTAGAATAATCCTAATGCAGATTATGTTGTACCTGGTGATTTAGAATAATCCTAATGCAGATTATGTTGTACCTGGTGATTTAGAATAATCCTAATGCAGATTATGTTGTACCTGGTGATTTAGAATAATCCTAATGCAGATTATGTTGTACCTGGTGATTTAGAATAATCCTAATGCAGATTATGTTGTACCTGGTGATTTAGCCATGCAGGTGCAGAAATATGTGCTTTCCTAAAAGTTAGCAGCTTAAATCCTGTATCTCTGAAGCAACTGTTTCTCAAAAATATGCAACGTTCATAGAAAGAACAAGTAAATGCAAAACTTGTGTGTGTCTTTTAAGCTCGTATAATATGTTCACATGCTAGATTCGGGAAAAACAACTTGTTCCATGATACTGTTTCCATTAAAAAAAAAGTGAATCCTGTACTCAGTGTTGATTGTAGGGTAAAAAGAATTTTTTAAATTCCTGATTGGTCTAGGCATAGGGTATAATGGGGTAGTTACTTTCACCATGTCTGAATAGACCCAGCTATCATTTTCACTGCTAAAAACAATCACGCCTGGGCAGTGGATCAAAAATTAGGTCATTTGTGTGTCTGTTAGACGCTCTAGTAATTGTTCTACATGGCCCTTTGTTCTATTGTCGTACGTGTATTCAAAGCATTAATATTGACATGATGACTTTTTCCACAGGATATTTTCAATGCTGTCATAAAGCAACATGACTACCTGGTCTACCGATTGCCTTGTCAGTGGAATGTTCAACTGAGCATGAATACACAGAGTGAACAGTGTTACAGTGAAGCGTCTGATCTAAAGGTGAATAGATAGACAGATATATAGATATATATATTTATTGTCCCAAAATACAAGCACATTTGCTTGGTGGTACATCAGGTTTCACAGTCGACCATTACCATGATACACATTATATTATACAAGGGTAATACGAAGGAGCCACAGTGGAGTGAAGTCAAAGGCGAAATATGACAATAAGTGACACCTCCACTAATAAAGACAGAACAAACACGTGACGTTTGTATATAACCCTTCATCAGACAACAAATGAGAAATATCTAGAATCTAGATCTAAGTAATACCTCCGGCATCACACAATGTGATGTCAGAAGAAAAAAAGATGAAGGAGAAAGAAAGAAAAAAAAGACAGTGATGTTAAGAAACGTAGCAGAGGGGGTGTGAAGAAAGAGCGAGAGTTGAAGATTCAGATCTAGAATGAAATAAAAATATGAAAATAAGTAAGTAATAAAAGGTGAGAAGGAGATAGAGAGAATGAGAGAAATAGAGAGCGAGAGAGAGAGAAGAAGCAGGAAGAAAGAAAGGGAGAGAGAGACGTGTGAGTATGGGAAACAAGAACGAAAAAATAGGATAAATATAAGACTAGATCTATATCTCACTGGATCTAGAAAGAAGAAATGATAGAGAATGAATGAAAGAAAGTATCAATCAAGACAAAAATTTACACTGAAGGTGCGAAATGTATATAAATTACAAATTTATCGATGTAATAAGGTAAGAGAGTAAACAACTTATCTGAAATTTCAAAAAATGCCAGTTAGGACTAGCTGATGCTATCCAAGTTATCAAAGTCTCAAGTAATTTCTCCTTGGTGATAAAAAATAAGGTCTATTCCGTAACAGTAAGAAACTGTGCGCAAAGTTGCTTCCGGTAAATGGTGAACGTATAAAAAAAAATACAAAATAAAATTTGTAAAAAGTGTTGAAAGATGCCTACCATTGAGTGTGCTACCATAGGGTGGGCACACACGGGGTGTGAACTGCCAGGGGGACCCAACTTTGCCCGGGATAGGAAGGGGTGGGGGGGGGGGGGTTAGGGTAGGATAGTTTTATGGGGGTGGTGGGGGGAGCGGATGGGGTAGGGTAGAGGATGATGAAGGGTCAGTGATAGTAATAGCGTGTGCCCGGCTATGGGAGTTACTCCGGAGAAAATTATACAAATTGGTGTAAGACGTTCATACCGTCAGGGTTGATTGTGCCCAATCTTACTATAAGCCGGTTCTCTAAAGACTTCCTAGACTCAGCACCGCCGGTATATGACCTGAGAATACCTGAAAATATGCATTCTCAGGTCATGTACAGGAATGAGTACTGGTGATGAATATTGTGTATAGCAAATCAAAGTAGCCTTTTTTTAATTCTGTCTTCTGTATGTATACATTTATATATATATATGCATAGAATACAAGACTGGTTTTAAAATGGCATCTGTTATTCTAACAGAGCGTAAATTATAGCTTTCACCCACAAAAGACATTAAATCATATCTTCTACGATTAGATTCCCCCCTGATATTGGTCACTAAGATCGAGTGTTTATGCATAAACCAATGGTTCAATATCAAATATAAAGTCACAGAGACTGAGCGAGTCATTAATAATTTTTCTACAGATCATTCACTGGAATTCCCCATGAAATTGAAAGTGAAGAATAAACATGTTGAAGTATTCCGCAACATGTACCTTTCATTTCTTGAATATGATGGCAATTTACTCAGAAGAGAATTGTTTGGCTGCTCCAACAGCACAGGCAACCAGGCTCCAGATATGGTATGCATATTTTTTAAATTATATGTAAAGAAAAATCCAAAAGGTGCACATTATATCCCGAGCTTAAATTTATTTCCTTAGTTAAGACAAAAAAAGAAAAAGATTGTAAGTTCAAGTTCAATATGTATGAAGAAACTGTAAAGTGATCTTCAAATTAAGATATGCATTTGCAACCGAAAAGGTTTCATTAACATTGTGTGTAAATTTTATTAAAATAGAATATGTAGTGTATAGAGATTACTTTTAAGATCAGCAATAAGAGATTTCCCCCCCCCCCCCAATGTAATGACACAAGTAAACTTTGTGTCCTAACCCTAGTGCACATTTTAGATCATGTTTGTAGTCCCAGACAGGAAGGCCAACCATAAAATGGCAGTCTTATTTTTAAATTGTCTTACCGCCGTTTTTTAAATTGATTCAAGTGACGTAGACAATCAACTCAATCTCTTGAAAAAGACAAGGTACCTGCTTGAGAGTGAAATTACTCCCATCATGCAGTTAACTAATTATCTTTCCTTGTCTTCTTGCCCAGCTGGGTTATACCATTGAAGATGATGATTGCTACGACTTCAGGGCCGAGCGAGTGTTGGTCCATCGCACTCATCTCTTTTACCTGGATTACACCGATAAAGGCATAGCGGAGAGGATGACGTTACCTTAGTAATCCAGTTATCCATGGATCGGCTTCAGGTAAACTTTTGTTATCTATATATATATATTTGCAGGCTTTATGACTTTGCATTTTCATCCAGTCAGAATAGGCTCTCAAACCGTTGAACAGATAATGCTCAAATTTTAACACCACTTTTGTGTATTACCTGCACATGTTTTAGGCATGCTTTTAATTTGATAAAAACATTTTCTTTCTTTAAACAATATTTTATGCAATCCATGTGGGGCCTTGATAATGATTGTTCAGTCTTCTTAAATACTACATTAGCATGCCAGGTTTATTTATTGGGAGGGCTCCATAGTCGGGCACAAGGTGTGATGTTTGTTGGGATGAGTTGCCGGAGGGATCTAACTTTGCCTTGGAAGGGGTGGGGGAGGTGGTGGCATGGTTCAGGGATGATGATAGTGTATGCCTGACTATGGGAGTCCTTCCTATATATTTATGTATATAATATAATCAACTGAAAAAGTACCCACACACAGTTAGTGATGTAAGATACATCACTTATACCTACAAATCTAATTAGAGTGTTTGTAATTTATTCAAGTTAAATATGTATGTGATGGTCTACATCTAGTTTTCATTTTGTACTAGTAACATAAAGAAAAAGGTTTGCCAATTACTGACAGTATAGAATAAGAAGTCACAAGACAAATATCGGTAGCAAAACTAGCCACGTCCATATCAGTATCTTGTAGTAAAATGAATGTATCTTGTCTTCAAACTACCATTGGAAAATAATAACACCTTCTATGTGAAACTGGACACATGTGTTTAAACACCATTGGAAAGTATTAACACCTTCTATGTCTTTAAACTACCATTGGAAAATCATAACACCTTCTATGTGTTTAAACTACCATTGGAAAGTAATAACACCTTCTATGTCTTTAAACTACCATTGGAAAGTCATAACACCTTCTATGTGTTTAAACTACCATTGGAAAGTCATAACACCTTCTATGTGTTTAAATTACCGTTGGAAAGTAATAATGCCTTCTATGTGTTTAAATTACCGTTGGAAAGTAATAATGCCTTCTATGTGTTTAAATTTCTATGTGTTCAAATTATTATTGGAAAGTAAACACCTAATGTTCAAATTATTATTGGAAAGTATTAACTTCTATGTGTTCAAATTACTATTGGAAAGTAATAATGCCTTCTATGTGTTCAAATTACTATTGGAAAGTAATAATGCCTTCTATGTGTTCAAATTATTATTGGAAAGTATTAACACCTTCTATGTGTTCAAATTACTATTGGAAAGTATTAACACCTTCTATGTGTTCAAATTACTATTGGAAAGTATTAACACCTTCTATGTGTTCAAATTACTATTGGAAAGTATTAACACCTTCTATGTGTTCAAATTACTATTGGAAAGTATTAACACCTTCTATGTGTTCAAATTACTATTGGAAAGTATTAACACCTATTGTGAAAGTATTGGAAAGTAAACACCTTCTATGTGTTCAAATTACTATTGGAAAGTATTAACACCTTCTATGTGCTATTGGAAAGTATTAACACCTTCTATGTGTTCAAACTGCTATTGGAAAGTATTAACACCTTCTATGTGTTCAAACTACTATTGGAAAGTATTAACACCTTCTATGTGTTCAAACTGCTATTGGAAAGTATTAACACCTTCTATGTGTTCAAATTACTATTGGAAAGTATTAACACCTTCTATGTGTTCAAACTACCATTGGAAAGTATTAACACCTTCTATGTGTTCAAATTACTATTGGAAAGTATTAACACCTTCTATGTGTTCAAATTACTATTGGAAAGTATTAACACCTTCTATGTGTTCAAACTGCTATTGGAAAGTAATAACACCTTCTATATGTATTCAATTAAAGAAAAAAACTTCTTTAATGTACGCATCAGTTCTATTTCTATTTCTATAACATTATTAACATCAAGTCTTTATTCACCTAAAACAATTTGAAAAATAATGATTTAAAGTTGCTATTGCTGTTTCACCAAGAAGAATGCCACCCCTAATGCATGTATCGACATGGGCCCTTCCACCTCATTCCGCGGTCGGATTGACAGAAATATACCGTCTCTTTCACAAGCCGTGTGGCCTAAATTAGCCTACATAAAAATGTATATTAACTCTAAAATAAAACTTGGGTTATTCATTGATCTATACGTAGCTATTAAATGCAACAAAACTGATGCAGATAATTTAGAGAAGCATGCATTTCAGTCTAGATCTAGATCTACTCAAGTCAATTGTCAAATCCAAGAAACGGTGAAGCCAAAAATAGATCTACTCACCAAACCAACACCTTTAAACAAGTAAAAATATGTAAAACTCACACAACTCTTACATTTACAATAACCAATAACGACATGAAATACTTACAAATCAGATCGTAGATGGATTTCCGATAACATGCAGCAGAATCTTCATGATTAAAATGATTTGCATCAGCGTTGGGATCGAGCTCCACCATGGCTGGTTTCCAGACATTGAACTCAATTTCGGCTTGATAACGATGAAATGAATTGAACGGACACATCGCGGCAACTAATGCCTGCTACTTGATTTTGTTACTTAATTTCGTACAATTTTCATCCCAATCGACCGATATTTACATTTGGTTTTCTCCAATAACGTTTTAACTCTGGTTTTTCAAAGGGAAATTGATATTTAACAAAAATGAAATTAATATATTGGATTCTTTGTTTATTCGGCTTTCGACTTACCCAGTTTTGTACATGTGTCGTGCAACGGCGCCAATCAACACAAAAGTTTGTGAGAGGTGTGTAAAAATTATAGCACACCGTCCGATTCAAAAGTGCGAGATTGTGTCAAGTTCAAACCACAAATACACACAAATATACACATCCAATCATAATAAAACAATTATATTTTTTTATTCACCAATGCTTGAATTTTGTTTTGATGTAAATAACATGTCATTTCGTTGGGTTGCAGAGAAACAGCGTAAATCACGAAAAATTGGCATCTTTGCCATTTTATCGCGATGGTTTACACTACCTAATTTAAGGTATACAAGACGTCTTACCTAATTTATCATATCTTATTTAAAATGTATGACTTGAATTCGTTTTCAAACTTAATTATTGAGGCATTCATGTCATAAACAATGTGATTTGTCTCAACAGATGTTGGAAATGATTTGCAAGCATTGGGAGGACCCATTGTTATTGCCTTGTACATGTCTGATGCGGAAGCCCAGCAATTTCTGAGATATGCCCTGGGTTCTGAGATCATCATGAATCGGAAGAATATTGGCTATCATATTGTTTATAGAGATGGGGTAATGTGGTCATGTACTCTTATCTAATACCTTTGTTTTAAGTTTTAGAAGATATCTAAACTGTTCACTTGTCTAAGTATAAAGTTCTTTAATACAAGCAAAGCTCATTTGTCAGTGCAATGTGAGTCAATGGTGAAAGAATGTCGTGAATAGAGAAAATGATCACTTTTGATTGAAGACTAATGCAAATCACACAGTAAGAGTAAGAATTATCTGACAATTATTTTTGCCAAAGTCTTTATTATGTATCTTTCATCCACTTCGTGTTTAGCCAGCTGTTTACTAATAATGTCTATATGCAATGAGACTATATATAGGAAGGATGCATCCATGCAAACTTGAGCAACCCTCTTTTAAATCGGCTAAGCAAGTTATAGATTTGGACTGGAGAGGCGTATTATATCATCAGACTTGTTTTCTAGGCTAACTACAAAAGGAGGTGTCACAACTGTGACTCCATAGTTATTGTGTTTATAGTCATAAATATCCATATGTGATACCACTTTGTTTCAGTATATTGGCGATATGTGCTTTTATTTTTATCAATATGCAAAAATTTGGAATATCCAAATGACACTAAATGGAAGTCTCTAAAGGGAGATGTAATTTAGCTTAAGTCTGAATTACTGCTAATATTTGGAACTTTTATTTCATTTGCCTTCCGCTATTTTCCTACGCTAATGGATTTCATCAATTAATAAACAGAGGTGTTCATAACATATCAACGGTGAAAGTCGTGACTCCGTGTAAGTCCAATTTTGGATGTTTTGAAAAATCTAAGAAAAATAGGCTGTGCATTTTAAGGGGATATACGGGTTCCGAAACTATTTTTTTACTTTTGATTTTTTTTTTCAGTTAAATTATGCACATATGTAATCAGCGCATTGAAACATGAACTTATATGGTGTTGTTTGCTGGTTGCCGTGGAAACAGCTGCCATCTTGAATATTTATGTTTTTTGTTTACACTTTATTTTACATTGCTATTTAGAAAAACGTAATGACCAAATCGCTCCAAACTTCACATGCAAGTTGTTCAAGGTGATGACTATAAACTGTCAAAACAAAATTCGGACTAAATTATATTTATGTTTTTTATGATTGTTTTACTTTGCTATATAAAACAAATAGAAAATTATGAACAAAAATATTTTTGCAAAAAGTACACCTTTTTCTGAAAACTTTTTTTTGACAGTTTGTGTGTACAGTAAATGACTATCTACATGTGAAGTTTCATGAAAAAATATGTACAAATAAGGCTAAACCACGATAAAATAACATTTCAAGAAAAACGCAATTGAAATTTCACAACACTAAAAGCATACAAAACCACATGTTTCATACAACTTTCAGCTCACAAGAGTTTTTTTACTCGTGATATCAAACAACATGCATCAAATGATAATAAAAACGATGCATAGAATAGAATGAATGCATTCTGTAATCAAATTTTGTAATCATTGAAAACAGAATGAAACATTCACGATGACCCAATTGGGGAACCGCTTGTGGGAAGCAACTTAATGGTCGCGTAAGAGTGGTGTTGATTGGTTGAATGGGTCATCCGTGGGAGAGAGGAAGAAACTTTGTGACTGGTCACCCGGATGTTTGTGGCATTTGAGCGTAACCTTTGTCCATATATGGCTTTGTCAGCAGTGCTGAATACAATAATATTGTACTAAAGTGAAGTAATACTATTGTCGCTGACTGTCTAGTCTCAACATGAAAGCACAGGTCATACAACAAGATGTGTAATAGTAATATAAAGATGATCCTATTATCTTCAAGGGGTTATAGGTTGTGAGGGCCTCAATATAAGGCAAAATATGATAATTTGTCATGAAACTGGTGACAGTTGTAGTCTACAAAGACTGTTTTTTTCACAGAAAGTCAGGAATTCAGATTTTAGGGATGGTTTATAAGTAAGGTTAAGAAGTGGAACTAGAAAGAAATGCCATAACCTCAATTTTGATATTTAAACCCCAAATGGCCTATTCCAGGTGCCGCATATCCCTGAATCTATTTTCACAGATATGCACGGTATGCAAGTGTCAAAAACCAGACCCACTAAGGATGCATGGATTGCTCATATGTTATTATAATAAATACAAGTTTCTATTGGTTCTTATGCCACGCAATCCTAATGAGACGAAGCATGGGGGCTTCTAATATTAAAAAGCGACTATAAAAGGTGTTACTAATTTTAGACTTACACGTTTGCGACTTTCACCGTCGATATTGAATCTTTTATATGACAATAAAGTTCAGAGAAAAAAAGGAAGCAATGTAAAATTGAATCAATTTTTGTATTATCATTTTAAAACCTAATCTAATGTTTTTTATGTTTTTAAAACACAGCAATTCTATCCAGTCAACTATTTCAGCTTAATGTGGCCATGTCTCAAGTGCAGACATCCTACATGTTTTTTGCCGGACATAGATTTTCTGCCAATGTATGGATTGTATGAATATCTAAAGAAAGCTGCCCCAATGATGGAGCTAGATACTCAAAAAAGGTACAATCACCCAGACCGCTTTGCTTTCTTCTTCTTCTTCCTCTTTTTTTCCATTACAGCCATGAAAGTATGCAATCAAAAGATAGGGTACTCTGTGTGGTATAATGTGCTGTTTAGCGCGCAAAATCATCCGCCCTTGTTTCAGAAACAGATCGGTGGTGTGGAGCCTGGAGCCCTTATTTAATTATAGTAACATATGAGGACAGTGAATACCCTACGTCATTATTCATAAATAATAATGTTATTACAAAAGCAGTATAACTACTTCTACTATTTCTACTCTTGTTAATAATCATTCTAATACTGTAAATAAAAATGCTAACATTTGTGGTGATGATTATTATTAATAATAAGAGAAGAAGAAGAAGGAACAGGATGACCACCAGCAATGATTAAAAAACAAGATCTAGAATTTGAAATTATAGAGTAGTACATAACATTCTAGGTGTTCATATTTTTATAACTTATTGACTGACGCTTAACAAGATTAATATATTATCTATTTTCTTTGTTTGCACTGAGTTACATTGATGCACAGTCTCACATTCTATGTGACCGGTTACCACATCCAATTACGTGAGGTCTAATGGTGAATATTTGAAACGAGGCTAAACGCCCCTATAGTTTTACAATTAAGCATATTTGTGAAGTCTGTTTTCAATTCTCACATTCTCTAACAAATTATTATATTTCTCCAACTTATACAAGTTCAAATTGATACTTCTTTTTTTTGTCCTATTTTTTCAACTCATTCGTTGGACAGAAGAACATCTACATTGAGAACTAAAACCTAATGTAAATAGATCTAAACACAGGAGATACAACATATTTATTTACAAGAGTGATATAAAAAATATCAATTATTATTTGGATTCTATGGTAACACAAGATAGTCAGACTTGAGCAATCTAGATTTCTTAAGTTCGAAAGTGGTGAAAATACAAGTACGAACAAGTAGATCTAGGGGTCTGCTCTCCCGGGAAAATGCTATAGCAACTATTTTCCCACAATTTTATGATGTATATCTAAATAAATTTAGTCATATATGTTTAGATAGATAACATTTAAGTGTTAAAATCGGCTCATACGTCTTCTGCTGTTATTATACAATGAATAGCACTAGTAAAAAACAGCCACGCAAAAGAGTTACCACTGATCTGGGAGATTGCGCAGTGCATCATGGGACAGATTGGCAGTAGGAGCAAAACGCCTCATTACATGTATTACAATTTTCATTCACATGCTTAATCTTTGAATATATTGACTTTGAAAAAGTTCAACTAGCATTCCCATAATGTTAACATGTTTTAAGGGAGACAAAACAGATGTTCACTGACGTTGCACGCGGCTATCTATGACACCTATTTCACATCAGTTTATCAGTTTGTCTTTTGTTTTAAAGGTTCAATGAAAGGCTTAATTTTAAATGAAATGAGGCTATATGAAAAGAAGATTGTACCAAAAAACGTTGAAAATCCTATTACTTCATAATTCATAATTACCAATGTTTTCAAATGCACTTCACATGCACGTAATCTCATTCAAACAAAAGATGAGCAAAGCAGATGCAATGATTGGTAAGCCAAGTGATGATTTATCTTATTTTTAGATATGATCACACCCCTATTTCTCTACTGTGATCATTTATCTCATGGACTGTCATTACCATTTTCAATTTACCATCTGAAGAATGCCAGGCATTTCATTAGGTTGTTAAAAATCACTTTGACCTTATTTTTAACAGTAAACAACAACAAAAGCATTCTAACCTGCTTGCAATGCACTTTTTCAATGGTATAAATCTTTATAGGTATGTTTTTAGTTATTTTTCCATACATTTTTTTTAATAGAGATATTTGGTGAAAATAACTTTTTTGTTGTTGCCGAACCAGTCAGTATGATATTTTTGAGTCATCAATCCCTTATTTATGATAGGAATTACACAGAAAAAGTATAAAACAGTAACATATAAACATGCTAATGAAAATAATAACATCAAGGAGTGTAAAATACAGAGAAAAAGAGGAATATCGTAAATTTATCCTCCAACTGAGACTTCTACATTGAAGCATCTTCAATTAGGTCATGAATTTCATCAGCGAAATTATCTTCATCAACAGCAGATCTCGATCTAAATCTATAACTATCATTATCATAGTCACTAAAATTGGTATGCCTGTCTTTAGTAGGTTTAAATTTAACTGTTTTCTCAGGCCCAAGCTGAGGTTTAGATCTAGAACTAGTACAAGGAACGTCAGGATCAGTGCTCGACTTACTTTCCCTTTCAATATTTTCATTTAGTTTTCTCTTACTCCTAGCCTCTGGCACGTAATCACTGTCAATATCACTATTATCTTTATAAGAAATAGTAAATTAATCTCTAGCATTATCTTCTGTATCTGAAGAGATACCACGATCACCATCAATTGTTTCGAAAATGCTAGGACATGAACATTTTGAGTTTTCAAAGACAAATCCTTTACTTCTCCCACTAGTAAATAAAGGCTGCTAGGCATGAGTATTCGATAATTTATCAAAAGTGAAAGTAGGAAGCTAATTATATTTCAAGGATAGAAGAAGGAGAAAAAAGGATATGATAGCTTATCAAAAATGAAAGTAGGAAGTTAGTTATATTTCAAGGATAGAAGAAGGAGGAAAAAAACAAAATATGAGACCAATCTCAGCTGGCTTTGGCAGTCAGCAATCTCTGGGATTTGACCGATTTCAGTCGCCTAGTCGGTCATGACAGTCAGCAGTCTCTGGGATTTGACCGATTTCAATCGCTAGTCCGTCATGGCAGTCAGCAGTCTCTGGGATTTGACTGATTTCAGTCGATCATGGCAGTCAGCAGTCTCCGGGATTTGACCGATTTCAGTCGCTAGTCAGTCATAGCAGTCAGCAGTCTCTGGGATTTGACTGATTTCAGTCGATCATGGCAGTCAGCAGTCTCTGGGATTTGACCGATTTCAGTCACTAGTCGGTCATTGCAGTCAGCAGTCTCTGGGATTTGACCGATTTCAATCGCTAGTCGTCATGGCAGTCAGCAGTCTCTGGGATTTGACCGATTTCAGTCGCTAGTCGGTCATGGCAGTCAGCAGTCTCCGGATTTGACCGATTTCAGTCGCTAGTCGGTCATGGCAGTCAGCAGTCTCGGATTTGACCGATTTCAGTCGCTAGTGGGTCATAGCAGTCAGCAGTCTCCGGATTTGACTGATTTCAGTCACTAGTCGGTCATGGCAGTCTGCAGTCTCCGGATTTGACCGATTTCAGTCGCTAGTCGGTCATGGCAGTCAGCAGTCTCCGGATTTGACCGATTTCAGTCGCTAGTCGGTCATAGCAGTCAGCAGTCTCCGGATTTGACCGATTTCAGTCACTAGTCGGTCATGGCAGTCAGCAGTCTCAAGTTTGACCGATTTCAGTCGCTAATGGTCATGGTAGTCAGTGAGTTAGAATAATCACATGTATATATTTATTTTATCTACAAATCTTAGAAGAAATTATAGTCACCACAATGTTATTACATGTTCAATCTTCTTGTTGGCAACCTGGGGGGATTCGGTAGTTGAGAGACAAAGGTTCAAGCCCCGACAGTTCCAAAATTTTGTGGAGTTGTTTTTTTTTAGTAAAACCTTTCCCCTGGTTTAGGGCAAGTGGATCGACACCTAATCCCATCGGAAACAGACAATAAAAAAGAGGTGCCTTATGCAGATCACAACACTGTGCTCGTTAAAGATCCCTATTATTTACAGGGCAGTCTGACCAAAATTAAAAATACTACCATACCCGAGATCACCTCAGTTGTGGATGTGGGTAAAATCAAATAAATAGAATATGATTATAAACTACAGTTAGTAGTAGATCATTGATATGAAAGGGGAATTCTGCCTACAATATCTATGAAACTTGCAGGAAGTTAAGCAGACACCCCAAAAACATGACATTGTTTACAATCTTGTCTTTTTTGTTGATATTTTTTCAGGTATTAGTTGTACCAGCATTTGAGACTCAGCGATACAGGTTGCAATTTCCAAAATCCAAAACTGAACTTCTATCTATGCTGGATTTAGGAACATTATTCACTTTCAGGTTTGACATGACTTTTGCTTACAAAATTTAAAATTCTTTCCAAAACCCTGTTATATCACCTTAGTTGTGGATGTGGATCAAATCAAATATTTTAAAATCAGGTCTCAAATGAGACTGAGAGATATTTTTTTGTCTCAATTTATACTTTCTTTATATTTAAGTCTGTAAATACAGTGATGCTCATTTTAGGCGTTTGGGGCATTGTTGAATTGTGTTCAGGGTGACGATTTACATGCATATTTTTCTAAAGAACTGTTAGATTTACTGTCATATAAAAGGTATACATATTATTAGGATTCACATTGAATTTGTTTTCAATAAGTGGAGTTTGATCTTTATGCCAACAGATATCACGTCTGGCCCAAAGGTCATGCCCCTACAAACTTTGTGAAATGGAGGACAGCTACCACTCCGTATGAGGCATACCATGTATTTTTAGTTTGCTTTGTTGAAGGGTTCTTTGTTGTTGATGATGGTTTCCGTGGTCTTTCTTTTTTCTTGGTTTCTTTTAACCTGTTTTTAATTGTTCCTTTTATTTCATCTGTTTTGGTAGTGTTTGTTTTTAACAATTTGTCTGTTGTCTTGCTTTTTTGGGGGTATGTATCTTTTTTGTTTTGTTTTTTGGTTGATTTTTCTTTGGGTGTTTTTGTTTGGGGAGTTTTTTGGAAAGGGGGAGGGGGTTGTGGCATTTAGCACCTATTTAGAGGGAGGGGAGGGGCATGTCTTAAGTTTGTTGTTGTTATTATTATTATTATTATTATTATTATTATTATTATTATAATTATTATTATTATTATTATTAATTATTTCTTTGTTATTTCTAAAGTATTGTTTAGTAGTTTTAAATTGTTAGATACTCAGACTATATGATATGATTTACATTGTAAAAATAGATAGAATTAGACAAGAATGCTAAAGACCTATAACGCTAACATGAAATGATTTCAGGCTTGAACAGTTTCATGTATTTTGTTTTCCTTCTCCTTTCTTCCTTCTTCTTTCTTTTTTTTTATATTGTTGATTTTCTTTCTTGTTGACAGGTTGCGTGGGAACATGACTTTGGAGCCTTACGTTGTAGTGCATAGAAACATTCCAAAATATGACCAGAGGTTTTTAGGCTTTGGCTGGAACAAAGTCTCGCATACCATGGAATTGGGCCGAAGGGTAAGTGACAATACAAAAGTCAAAGATTGGTCAAATTAAGACTTCAGCAGAAGAAAAGTTCTTTCAATGATTTTGATCTCTCCAAAGCCTTCAGGAAGTGAATGATGCTGAGAACTGGATATAGGTCCACTTTGTAGACTTTTGGTAACCGCCATGCTTCCAGTTAAACTCACTCAGGCCTAGAGTAAACAAGTTCCTTTAATGCCGATGCAGCCCAGAGAGCCAGAGCTTATCCCGGTTTCTGTAGCGTGCAGCGGAAGGGTGATTCTGATCACCTCCTGGAGAGGACACTAGTCTGCCGCATACTTTTTATTCCCAAGCTATGCTTGTACCCTTGCGCACCCGAGTTAATGGGAGTTGGGGGTACATGTTAACTGTCTTTCCCAAGGAACAGATTAGCGGATCTAGCTTTGCTAGGATTTAAACCTGGATCTCATAGTCCCAAGTCCAGCAACTAACCCCTCAGCCACCGATACTTCAACTCAGCCCTTAAAAAAATAAATGTGAAAATCCATTGGTTGAGGAAACAAGATAAAATTCAGACTCAGCCTTAGCACAATGGTTTTATCTTCTTTCCTCAGCCAATGGATTGTTACCTTCTTCTTTTTTCTTTCTTTTTTTATTCACAGATCAGGTAGTGAGGAGACTAATATAAGTTGATTTCTTTAAACAAAGAGCTCTACTTTCATTCTGTATATTGCTGTGTTCCTTTTTCATTCAATAGATCTTCGCAAAGCAAGGCGAATTCCATTTGATATTTTCAGCTTTAGGGTAAAGCTTGACAGAAGTTGGCTGAGAAGCCCACCTCTGGTGGAGTAGGTTCTACATCTAGAACAGTGATTGATCTTGCTCTGTTCCCTATACATGTGTAATCGATTATTAGTGGCCTCAACTCCTTTACAAGATTTCTAGATATCTAGATCTAGAGGTCAAAAATAGAATCATGTTAGTGCTATTAATGGGGGAAGGGGGGGGGGGGCTTCATGCAAAGGTCTATTTTAGCGAAAAATAATATGCCCACCCCAAATTCACATCTTTATGTCAATTGTCACTTTTCTAGCTGGTATAGTTTCTGCATGGAGTATAGTGTGTTGGGATTTTTCAACCAAGCTGAATGAATAATACACTAAACTCATCACATGATGAAATATTACTGAACTTTTTCTTTTTAACAGGTACAAGTTTGTGGTTCTTCCAAATGCATTTATCATACATATGCCACATGCCCCGAGCTTTGATATTGCAAAGTTCAGATCCAGTTCCCTGTATCGAAGGTATGTTCAAGTGTCATCTGCTAGAGAGCGATAGATGAAGAGACAGATAGGCATACAAGCAGACAGACAGACAGAAACAAAACAAAGAAAGACAGGCGGCAGACAGAAATATATTCTGTTTTAGCAGGGATATGGGAAATTTTGTTTTGTTTGGGGGGGGAAGGGGGGGGCTAGTTGTTTGTTGTTCTTTTTAAGGGATGAGAGATTGGGGGCAGGAGGTGTTAAATGACTTTACAATGCTAGCTACTGTCAAGGAGGATTTTTGGTATCTAATACATAAGATTTGTTATAGGATATGAAAATAGATTCTAACAGAGCAAAACTGCTTAAGGTTTGACAAGAGCCAAAGTTTGAACATTTATGAAAAAATACTGAAATTCATATTTTGTCATAGATTATTAGATGGATGCTCCAGTCTATTATTATAAATACATGTGGTATTGAAATTCATATTTTGTCATAGATCATTAGATGGATTACTCCAGTCTATTATTAACACATGTGGTATTGAAATTCCTATTTTGTCATAGATGGATTAGATGGATGCTCCAGTCTATTATTAACACATGTGGTATTGAAATTCATAATTTGTCATAGATCATTAGATGGATGCTCCAGTCTATTATTATTAACACATGTGGTATTGAAATTCCTATTTTGTCATAGATCATTAGATGGATGCTCCAGTCTATTATTATTAACACATGTGGTATTGAAATTCCTATTTTGTCATAGATGGATTAGATGGATGCTCCAGTCTAATATTAACACATGTGGTATTGAAATTCCTATTTTGTCATAGATCATTAGATGGATGCTCCAGTCTATTATTAACACATGTGGTATTGAAATTCCTATTTTGTCATAGATCATTAGATGGATGCTCCAGTCTATTATTATTAACACATGTGGTATTGAAATTCCTATTTTGTCATAGATCATTAGATGGATGCTCCAGTCTATTATTATTAACACATGTGGTATTGAAATTCCTATTTTGTCATAGATCATTAGATGGATGCTCCAGTCTATTATTATTAACACATGTGGTATTGAAATTCATATTTTGTCATAGATCATTAGATGGATGCTCCAGTCTATTATTAACACATGTGGTATTGAAATTCATATTTTGTCATAGATGGATTAGATGGATGCTCAGTCTATTATTATTAACACATGTGGTATTGAAATTCCTATTTTGTCATAGATCATTAGATGGATGCCCCAGTCTATTATTATTAACACATGTGGTATTGAAATTCCTATTTTGTCATAGATGGATTAGATGGATGCTCCAGTCTAATATTAACACATGTGGTATTGAAATTCCTATTTTGTCATAGATCATTAGATGGATGCTCCAGTCTATTATTAACACATGTGGTATTGAAATTCATATTTTGTCATAGATCATTAGATGGATGCTCCTAATATTAAACACATGTGGTATTGAAATTCTATTTTGTCATAGATCATTAGATGGATGCTCCAGTCTAATATTAACACATGTGGTATTGAAATTCCTATTTTGTCATAGATCATTAGATGGATGCTCCAGTCTATTATTATTAACACATGTGGTACGCCGTTCCAGCTCTGCTGGTGATACCAATCTATTACCTTCTTTCACTCTATGTGGGTTTTCTCCCACCGAGGTTGAGATCACACACCTGCTGCCTGCAACTTGCCTTTGGTTTATGAGATAACGTTGTGTGCTCTGGGGTTATGTACATTGAAGACCAAATAAGGTCTTGGTAGTTTTTCATTTAAGGGCAATGAAGCCCATAGGTTTATTGTGGAGAGAAACAATAGGCTATTGTTAGCAAACAATGGCAAACCAGCCTGACTCTGACCCAATAGCGTGCCTAAGAATGCCTCATGATAGCTTTGTTTGAACGAAAAAAATATAGATAACAAGAAGATAGATAACTTTTGTTTGTAATATCAGGATTTTCATACAAAAAAACTATTCTTTAAATACAAAAACATATTGATTCATAAATAAACATGCTTTTCTTAAATCAAGGCCTAAAACAATATCATGATAGTTTCACTAGTGATTTTGGCTATATGCATGCTTTGCATTATATGTTACATTTATTTCACAGTCAAATGTACTTGTTATTTAGACGTCGTTGCTAGAACTATTAAAAAATTTTCTAATGACATCAGACAACACAGTTATCGATAAAGTTGTCAAGTAGACACAAATAAACAGAGCCATGTCTACACACCTCACTGGTGTGCAAAATTATGAGACCCACAGGCAACACTAGGCAACACAGCACAGTGAGGGAGGGTGTTTATATGGGACCCACAGGCAATGCATGGTATGAGACTGCTAGCGGGCCGAATATACGGGACCCGCAGGACAAGGTTTAGGCATATCAAAAATATGTTTTTCTGAAAGATACTCTAAAGACAGCAAAATGAGATGGTTACATAATGTTTCTTTTACCATGGATTCAGAGCATTTATTTAGACTTACAATCTTAGAAATTTCAGAGATGATTTTTTTTTAGTATTCCTGTTGTTGTTATTGATTCTGCAGGGCTAGGACATTTCTCTCCGGCCCAATGCCATGTAGTGGTATTTACAGGTGTTTTCCATCTGTTGCAGAGTTCCATTTAGGGTGTCTCAGGTAGCAAATTTTCAGGGAGTAGTATTTCTTTCACCCAGTTTGTAACATTCAAAAAGGTGGTGAGTCAGAGTGTCGTGGGGGTGGTCACAAAGAGTGCACACCAGGGCATGTTCAGGTTTCATTCTGTTGAGATGCATGCTGTCTGTGGTGTGGAGTCTGAAGATGATGACTTGGTCTTTTTTGTTTTAGTTGGTTGATGTTGTCTTTAGTTTGTATGGCCATATGGAAATATTCCTGTAAATGGCAGAGATTTCAAGTCTAAAATTTTACATCAATAAAAACCAACTCATTACAATGGCAACCAATCATTTTCATAATTATTTATTTTTTATTTAGTTTCCTTTTCTATGTTCTATATAGTAATTCTATGGAGAAAAAATAGCATTGTTCTTATTGTTGTGAAAGATCAAATTTCAGTAACTAATTCACCAGTCAGTCATTATCTATGACGAAGAGGATCGGCGTTCAGAGAAGCCATGTTAATATTCTACTTTTTCGTTTATATTTTAATAGGCACTTGAATTTACTTTATACTTAAGCATCATTGTAGAAAAATTAAGCATGGCTTTTTCGTTTCCCTTTCAGATGTCTGAAATTACTGAAGGAGAATTCCAAAGAGATCTTTCAAGAAATATGGAGTGAAAGCTTTAAAATATTTATCTGTGGAATGAGTGAAAAATTGAGTCAATTCATTTTCATTTTCATTACTTATCATTATCATTACTCCTGTAATTTTTAGATTTAGACTTTAAGAATTAAAAATAAATCTTAACAACTTACATACCAAGGAAAATAAACTGAAAATTATTCATCTACCCCATGATATAACTTACGTGCAATATAATAATGACGTTCTGCTATTACTGCCATTGTATTCTGTGAAGAGGTAGAAAATATCTTGTGCATGTCATGCAAATCAAAAAACTGATAATCTTGTGAAAGTAATGCATGTTTTTTTTTACACTATTTTGTAAAGTACGTGTTTACAGGAGTGTGAATGGGGCGTTTAGTGCGCAAAATTATCTGCCCTTGTTTCAGAAACCAATTGATGGTAGCTCTTTTGTGTGGAGCCTGAAGCCCTTCTTTAATTATAGTAAAATACAAGGGCAGTGAGTATCTCCGTCATTATTCATAAATAATAATGTTATTACAAAAGTAGTATAACTACTGCTACCATTTCTACTCTTGTTAATAATCATTCTAATACTGTAAATAATAATGCTAACATTTGTGGTGATGATTATTATTAATAATAAGAGAATAAGAAGGAAAAGGAACAGGATGACCACAAGTAATGACAATAACAAAAACTAGATCTAGAATTAGAAATGATAGAGAAGTAGTACATAACATTCTAGGTGTTCATATTTTTATAACTTATTTTTATAACTTATTGACTGGCGCCAAGATTAATATATTATCTATTTTCTTTGTTTGCACTGAGTTACATTGATGCTCTATGTGAAAGTATTATAGGATTTCGCATTCAGGAAATGCAGCAACGCAAAAGTGTTACCACGACCAATTATGTGAGGTCTAATCGGGAATACAAGTACGAGTAAGTAGATCTCAGCGCTCTGCTCTCCTGGCTGGCACTGGCAAGAATAAGTCGTGAAATGACACACATAGGATGTCGAAGATGCCATAGTTACTACTTTTCCACAATTTTATGATGTGTATCTAAATAAATCTAGTCATATATGTTGATTCACATATCTAGATAAATAACATTTAAGTGTTAAAGTCAGCGCGTACGTCTTCTACTGTCACTATACAATGAATAGCCCTAGTAAAAAACAGCCACGCAAAAGAGCTACCGATCTGAGAGATCGCGCAATGCATCATGGGACAGATTGGCAGTAGGAGCTAAACACCTCAATGATGAGATAACTTTGAATTGGGAATGTTCCTTTGAAAGTATTTTTAAAATGTGTTCAAAGCATGTTCCCATTTATTACGGACATACTCTTTTTGTATGAGAGGTAAATACTTGATACAATGTGTATTTAATATCCCCTTTCACTTTCATGTAAATGATTGCAAACTTGTTATTTTCATATTTTGCTCATTTTTATTCTCTTTAATTGTTGGTTGATTTTTTGGACAGCTTTGATTTCAAAGTATTTTTATTTTTTTATATGGATCGTTATCTTTCCATTTATCAACCAACAATTGTGTCATAGTTGATATTTTTAGTTTTAGTCATTCTTTTCTCATAAATTATGTTGTGCCTTTTTACTTGAATGAATATGTTTTATTATTTATGTATTTAAAACAAATTATATTTTAATGGAAATTGATTTAAAAGACAGGAAATTTGTGGGATGTTGGCATTGTGAAAACAGTATGTATGGAAAACAGCACTTGTGGAAAACAGCATGTCTGGAAAACAGCACATGTTGAAAATACCGAAGATAGTTGACCTTCAGGAGAAAGAAAACAAATTTTTTGCTATGGTTGTGGCAGTAGTAGTACCAGCAATGGCAGGAGTTTTTTTTAGTAGAAGTAGCCTTCATAGAAGTAATGTTGCTTTTGTTGCTGTTGTTAATGTTATAGCATTAAATTATCATTGCTGATGTTATTAATATTACTTCTTTTTGTTCTTTGTCATGAATGCAGTTGTTAATGACCAGAAAGTGGCCTGAGTCGATATTTATCAGCTAGAAAAATTGTACAATGTCTTGTATAAGATTTCTGGTCACATTAAGGCTTCCTTGACTTAGCAATTAGATTTTGTTTCGTAACATTTGTATTTCAATTTGAATATTGAACAGTCACAAGATTATATTATCTAACTAGCGTTGTGCAATAATGTAAACAACATTGTGTAAGATACAGATTTGGATGTGTAAAGAATGCATCTCTTTTTCTTGTATTAATTCGCCCGGTCAGTCTGTTTTTGGATTTGAAAAGGTTTGCAGCTCCTTTTCTTCCTGTAGTTCAGTACTCATTCACACCTAAGTCATGTGCAAAAGCAAAGAGAAGTATATTTCCTAAGAGTTAGCAGTGTTGTGGAGGAAGAAACCTTTGTCAACCAATATCCTTTGCATTACAAATTCTTATACCTACCGACAAAGCACAATGTCTCTATAGATATGACAGATAAATGCAGAGAGAGAGGTAGACAGACAGACAGACTGGGAGAGAGACAGACAGACAAAAAGAGCGAGGCGAGTTACATGTAGTTAGTTTTGTCTAGCAGCTGGCTGAAGTTTTAAAGTCAAATTTGTAGACAACTTTGAACGTTAAGAAGTTTCTTGTGATGTAGATGAATTTTATTTGTTTTAATTTGGTTTGGGGTTTTGGTTTGATGCATTGCCTTCACAAATTTCAGACCAGCAACAATTTGTCATCATCCCACTTAAATTTAGATATTGACAGCATAGTCTTCATTTATCCATCAGCGATCAAACCAGAATTGCTTGTCACTTTTACACCACTGATGTTTTACTTTGCTCCAAGCAGTCCAAGGCATTTTATCTAATGACCAAACTTGATTTTTTCAAGAACGCTTTTGGTGTCATCATAAATGGTTGTTTCTCAATGGTTGATGTCTTGTGTTTATATGAAAATATTTATTTATGATAATTTAGGTTTCATAAAAAGATCTTGCCATCATAAGGAAGGTGAGAAATCTTTCATAACCTTGTTTTTTTTTTTACCAATGAATTGACAATTCTTATGCAGAATGGCATTGTCTAAGAAAAACAGAAGTATTAATTAGCTATTTTATAAGCAAAGAGAAAGGAAGTACAAATATATAATCATTGTTTTCAAGGAAAGCCACTTGAGTGGACTTTTGCTTTACATTTGGGAGTGTAGTCATATATTGGCAATGTAGAATATGGAGAAGAGTTTCAATCTCTCAAAGCCAAAGCCAACTATCTTCACTTTTGCTCTTGTAAGTTGTCCTCTTTTTTTTTCTTTTCTAACATTAAGATGAGTTTGATTTCTTTTACTGTCTATCACATGAGACAATCCTGCTTTACAATTAATATGCAATGAAAGCAGCAGAAAACGCTAAGGGGTACAAAATTTTACTCGTTGCAAACGTTATCCTGTGCTTTTTTGTTTTTATTTTTTATTAGTCATTGAAATGCAAAGTGAAAGTAAAAGGGCTGCCTTTGTTTTCATTTTTTGATCCTTTTCTTTTTTTTTTACTTTAAATTATAACTTACAGACACTGTATTTTTGGTATTTAACGGAGCATTATCATTATGTTGTGTTATATTTTCTTATTTTAGATTTTAATGAACACCAGTGTTGACATTAAGCTATGAGACAGCATCGTGACCAAGCTATTTTGTTTTATAATGTGCTCATTAGTTTTGGTTGCTCTGACCTGTAAAATGATGGTAAAGTAGATGCTAGTTAAAAATGTACTAAGCATAGCATTAATGTTTATCCTCATTTGGTGTTAACTACTTTTATTGTAAGTCATTATGTGAAATCATACTCTTTATTATTTTTGTAACTATTACATGAACTGTCAGATATGTTTTGTAAATCACAAGAAAAGTGCTGAGTGAAATGATATTCATGAATCAAGTCATGAGATATCAGAATGCTTGTTTAGTGACTGACTGGGTAACAGATGGAAACATGAAGTTTTAATTCATTGCAGACATAGGGTGGTGGACCTGTTCTATAGCCCTGTCGTCATCATCACCAAAACCTCGCACCCTTACCAAGGTATAGGCAACAGACAAGAGATTTCCTTCTTTCGTTCTCCTGGAGATCTTTCTTAGCTCATTCCAGCTTACATCTAGTCTCTTCCGATCCTTTTCTATACTTCTTCTCGCAAGTGTCCTGCAGCCTACCCTGGTGTCTTGTGCTACACATTGTATTGTAATGCTTGCCTTGTTACTGGAGCGTTTTCAATAGTTTTCATTCCAATTCTTGTCATGGGCAGTTGGTGGGCGCTACTGGTAGATCCTACAACTTTCCTTTCGCTGTTTCTTCTTAATTAACCATGAGATCACTGCATACCGTGGATTGGGTTGCAGTGAAGCATACAAAACAAACTTACCATTTCTTGTCCATAGTTCTTCATTTCTAGTCCATAGTTCTTCATTTCTAACTCTGTCTTGCTATTTTTTAATGTTCAAAATCTTACTAAGCTAAAAACATCCGTGCACAAAAGATTGAAGTGTCTTCATCGGGCCCTGTGTCGCCCGATAAGCAGAAGAGAGCAATGTTTTCATTTTCATAAATAAATTAGAAAAGGAACCAATTTTCTGTTGCCTGACCATGATAAGGCATAAACTAGGAAAAGAAATGTTTATTTGTTCATAAATTACATTAATTTTCCCAGTGTTCTACAGCTTCTACAGCATGTAACAAACTGTGCATAATCAATGTCAATTGGATATGTACAATGTGACTTCAGCTGATGATATATGTTTGATAAGACTGCGATAAGTGTACACAAGTGAATCTGATTGGTTATTCTATTACCTCAAAATTGCTTCATGCTGTTTCTTATAGAAGTAAAGTGTGTATGAATGTATGCAGAACTCAAGCTCATTACCCAGAAAAGTTTTGGACCAAAATTCTAATGGATCTAATGAATATCCAATCCTGGTTTTCAGAATATGAATGTCTTGAATTTCCATTGGTGCTAATATTTCATGTTTGTCACAAGGTACACTTGAAATGTCACCGTATGTTTCTTCTTTCCTTATACTCTTAAAAGTTGATTATTAGCATGATGAAAATAAAACAATTAAAATGGAATATCAATGTCACATTGACAAATGACACGTATGGATCCACTGAGGCTAAGATTACTGAGAATAGTTTTGATGAAATTGACTTTGGGTTTGGTGGCTATATAATTTGAAATGTTTTACATTTTTTAACTGTCTGAGTTTGGGAATTATACATTTTGCCAGGTATGACAATGTACCTTTACAATTGGACTCAAAATTCTTCAAAAGTTGAAAAAAAATATATTCTTGGAAAAACCAAGGTGAAAAGGGGACCAGCAGATCATATAGCTTGGGAGTGAAACCTGCACTGATAGACTCACATCCAGTCCAGGAAATGATGTGTTAAGAGTGAGAATACAATATGTACCCTATCTAGGAAAGAGAACAAAAGTTATGAACCGCCAAATATTCCCTACAGATATATATAAATAGCATGATACACTCAGCCTTTTGTCAAGATCACAACTTATTTGTGCAATGAGTATTGGAGATTGTGGACGTGATCCTAACCAATGTATAATACGATATCGGTTGTGTACGTTGAACAGGACAGAAATACTTTTCTATTCTTTTTAAACTGGTTGTTATTATCACTCATAATGAATTGTCATGTCAAACATATCTGTTGAGAAGAATATTTATTTTATGGTTTGAGATATGTTGTCAAGATTTTTTGAAAATCAAAATTTTGTTGGTCAGAGATTTCGGATCACTCTTACTCTTAGTCATTTTTTTTTTTTTTAATAAATGATACTCAGTATGAAAATGTTATAATTTTCTATGCTGAATATATGAATAAATCATGAATGAAAGCATTAAAATACAGTTTTCTGATGATGTTTGTCTTGTCAGTGAAAAGTTCACAAGAGGAAGATTTACAGTACAGTACTTACACTTACTAAAGAGTACAGGAATGAGTGGAACTGTACCATCATGGCTACTTATTGATATTGCATAACTCCTTTCCTTTTCTTCCTTCTTTTTTTTGGTGTAAATTAATTTGTTCTGTTTAATTCATCTTCTTCATTGTGTACGTTTTTCTTTATACATTTTTGTTTCACTTTGTTTGGGGAGGGCAGAGTGTTCCCGTTTTCGTATTGGTTTTGGTGTTTTTAGTTTTGGATTTGGGTTTTTGCTCAGATCAACAAATGTGTGGTTGGCGAGTGCTACTGATAACTGGTAGTCTGATATACTGATAACTGATAGTGTGATATAGTGATAACTGATAGTCTGATATACTGATAACTGATAGTGTGATATATGATAACTGATAGTCTGATATAACTGATAACTGATAACTGATAGTCTGATATAGTGATAACTGATAGTCTGATATAGTGATAACTGATAGTCTGATATAGTGATAATGATAGTCTGATATAGTGATAACTGATAGTCTATACTGATAACTATAGTGATAACTGATAGTCTGATATAGTGATAACTGATAGTCTGATATAGTGATAACTGATAGTGATAGCTGATAATATATAGTGATAACTGATAACTGATAGTCTGATATACTGATAACTGATAGTGATAACTGATAGTCTGATAGTAACTGATATCTGATATACTGATAACTGATAGTCTGATATAGTGATAACTGATAGTCTGATATAGATAACTGATAGTCTGATAACTGATAACTGATAGTCTGATATAGTGATAACTGATAGTCTGATATAGTGATAACTGATAGTCTGATATAGTGATAACTGATAGTCTGATATACTGATAACTGATAGTCTGATATAGTGATAACTGATAGTGATAACTGATAGTCTGATATAGTGATAACTGATAGTCTGATATAGTGATAACTGATAGATAGTAACTGATATATATAGTGATAACTGATAGTGTGATATACTGATAACTGATAGTCTGATATAGTGATAACTGATAGTCTGATATAGTGATAACTGATAGTCTGATATAGTGATAACTGATAGTCTGATATAGTGATAACTGATAGTGTGATATACTGATAACTGATAGTCTGATATAGTGATAACTGATAGTCTGATAGAGTGATGTCTGATAGTGATAACGATATACTGATAACTGATAGTGTGATATAGTGATAACTGATAGTCTGATATAGTGATAACTGATAGTCTGATATAGTGATAACTGATAGTCTGATATAGTGATAACTGATAGTCTGATATAGTGATAACTGATAGTCTGGTATAATAACTGATAGTCTGTGATATAGATAACTGATAGTCTGATATAGTGATAACTGATAGTCTGTTATAGTGATAACTGGTAGTCTGATATACTGATAACTGATAGTCTGATATACTGATAACTGATAGTCTGATATAGTGATAACTGATAGTCTGATATAGTGATAACTGATAGTCTGATATAGTGATAACTGATAGTCTGATATAGATAACTGATAGTCTGATATAGTGATAACTGATAGTCTGATAAGTGATAACTGATAGTCGATATAGTGATAACTGATAGTCTGATATATTGATAACTGATAGTCTGATATACTGATAACTGATAGTCTGAAATATAGTGATAACTGATAGTCTGATATACTGATAACTGATAGTCTGATATACTGATAACTGATAGTCTGATATACTGATAGTCTGATATACTGATAACTGATAGTCTGATATCTGTGATAACTGATAGTCTGATATAGTGATAACTGATAGTCTGATATGATAACTGATAGTCTGATATACTGATAACTGATAGTCTGATATAGTGATAACTGATAGTCTGATATAGTGATAACTGATAGTCTGATATAGTGATAACTGATAGTGTGATACTGATAACTGATAGTGTGATATAGTGATAACTGATAGTGTGATATAGTGATAACTGATAGTCTGATATAGTGATAGTCTGATATACTGATAACTGATAGTCTGATATAGTGATAACTGATAGTCTGATATACTGATAACTGATAGTCTGATATATAGTCTGATATACTGATAACTGATAGTCTGATATAGTGATAACTGATAATGGTCTGATATACTGATAACTGATAGTCTGATATAGTGATAACTGATAGTCCGATATAGTGATAACTGATAGTGTGATATAGTGATAACTGATAGTGTGATATAGTGATAACTGATAGTCTGATATAGTGATAACTGATAGTCTGATATAGTGATAACTGATAGTCTGATATAGTGATAACTGATAGTCTGATATATGTGATAACTGATAGTCTGATATACTGATAACTGATAGTCTGATATAGTGATAACTGATAGTCTGATATAGTGATAACTGATAGTATATACTGATAACTGTCTGATATAGTGATAACTGATAGTCTGATATAGTGATAACTGATAGTCTGATATAGTGATAACTGATAGTCTGATATAGTGATAGCTGATAGTCTGATAGTGACTGATAACTGATAACTGATAGTCTGATATAGTGATAACTGATATATAGTGATAACTGATATAGATATAGGGATAACTGATAGTCTGATATAGTGATAACTGATAGTCTGATATAGTGATAACTGATAGTGATGATATATATAGTGATAACTGATAGTCTGATATAGTGATAACTGATAGTCTGATATAGTGATAACTGATAGTCTGATATAGTGATAACTGATAGTCTGATATAGTGATAACTGATAGTCTGATATAGTGATAACTGATAGTCCTATATATAGCTGATAGTCTGATAACTGATAGTCTGATATAGTGATAACTGATAGTCCTGATATATAACTGGTAGTCTGATATATGATAGTCTGATAGTCTGATAGTCCATGATATAGTGATAACTGATAGTCTGATATAGTGATAACTGATAGTCTGATATAGTGATAACTGATAGTCTGATATAGTGATAACTGATAGTGTGATATAGTGATAACTGATAGTCTGATATAGTGATAACTGATAGTCTGATATAGTGATGTCTGATATACTGATAACTGATATACTGATAACTGATCGTGTGATATAGTGATAACTGATGGTGTGATATAGTGATAACTGATAGTCTGATATAGTGATAACTGATAGTCTGATATAGTGATAACTGATAGTCTGATATAGTGATAACTGATAGTCTGATATAGTGATAACTGATAGTCTGATATAGTGATAACTGATAGTCTGATATAGTGATAACTGATAGTCTGTTATAGTGATAACTGATATGATATACTGATAACTGATAGTCTGATAACTGATAGTCTGATAAACTGATAGTCTGATATAGTGATAACTGATGGTCTGATATACTGATAACTGATAGTCTGATATAGTGATAATAGTCTGATATACTGATAACTGATATCTGATATAGTGATAACTGATAGTCTGATATAGTGATAACTGACTGATATAGTGATAGCTGATAGTCTGATATAGTGATAACTGATATAGTGATAACTGATGTCTGATATAGTGATAACTGATAGTCTGATATACTGATAACTGATAGTCTGATATAGTGATAACTGATAGTCTGATATAGTGATAACTGATAGTCTGATATAGTGATAACTGATAGTCTGATATAGTGATAACTGATAGTCTGATATACTGATAACTGATAGTCTGATATACTGATAACTGATAGTCTGATATAGTGATAACTGATAGTCTGATATACTGATAACTGATAGTCTGATATACTGATATGACTGTGATAACTGATAGTGTGATATAGTGATAACTGATAGTCTGATATAGTGATAACTGATAGTCTGATATAGTGATAGTCTGATATACTGATAACTGATAGTCTGATATAGTGATAACTGATAGTCTGATATACTGATAACTGATAGTCTGATATAGTGATAACTGATAGTAACTGATAGTAGTGATAACTGATAGTCTGATATAGTGATAACTGATAGTCTGATATAATGATAACTGATAGTCTGATATAGTGATAGCTGATAGTCTGATATATGATATCTGATATAGTGATAACTGATAGTCTGATATACTGATAACTGATAACTGTTTGATAACTGAATATAGTGATAACTGATAAGTGATAACTGATAGTTGATATAGATAACTGATAGTCTGATATAGTGATAACTGATAGTTTATAACTGATAGTCTGATATACTGATAACTGATAGTCTGATATACTGATAACTGATAGTCTGATATAGTGATAACTGATAGTCTGATAGATATACTGATGATGTCTGATATACTGATATAGATAACTGATAGTATATAGTGATAACTGATAGTCTGATATAGTGATAACTGATAGTCTGATATAGTGATAACTGTGATAACTGATAGTCTGATATACTGATAACTGATAGTCTGATATAGTGATAACTGATAGTCTGATATACTGATAACTGATAGTCTGATATAGTGATAACTGATAGTCTGATATAGTGATAACTGATAGTCTGATATAGTGATAACTGATAGTCTGATATACTGATAACTGATAGTCTGATATACTGATAACTGATAGTCTGATAGAGTGATAACTGATAGTCTGATATAGTGATAACTGATAGTCTGATATAGTGATAACTGATAGTCTGATATAGTGATAACTGATGATGTGATAACTGATAACTGATAGTGTGATAATGATAACTAATAGTCTGATATAGTGATAACTGATAGTCTGTTATAGTGATAACTGATAGTCTTATAGAGTGATAGTCTGATATAGTGATAACTGATAGTCTGATATAGTGATAACTGATAGTCTGATATAGATAGTCTGATAACTGATAGTCTGATATAGTGCTGATAACTGATAGTCTAATAACTGATAGTCTGATATAGTGATAACTGATAGTCTGATATAGTGATAACTGATAGTCTTATAACTGAGTGATAACTGATAGTCTGATATACTGATAACTGATGGTCTGAGTCTGATATACTGATAGTCTGATATAGTGATAACTGATAGTCTGATATAGTGATAACTGATGATAACTGATAGTCTGATATAGTGATAACTGATAGTCTGATATAGTGATATTGATAGTCTGTTATAGTGATGATATAGTGATAACTGATAGTCTGATATAGTGATAACTGATAGTCTGATATAGTGATAACTGATAGTCTTATAGAGTGATAACTGATAGTCTGATACTGAAGATAACTGATAGTCTTATAGAGTGCTACTAAGTGATAACTAACTGATAACTGATAGTCTGATATAGTGATAACTGATAGTGTCTGATAAGTGATAACTGATAGTCTGATATAGTGATAACTGACTAATATAACTGATAGTCTGATATAGTGATAACTGATAGTCTTATAGAGTGATAACTGATAGTCTGATATGATAACTGATAGTGATAACTGATAACTGATCTCTGATATAGTGATAACTGATAGTCTGATATAGAGTGCTACTAATAACTGATAATCTGATATACTGATAACTGATAGTCTTATAGAGTGATAACTGATAGTCTTATAGAGTGATAACTGATAGTCTTATAGAGTGATAACTGATAGTTTGATAAAGTGATAACTGATAGTTTATAGTGATAACTGATAGTCTGATATAGTGATAACTGATAGTCTGATATAGTGATAACTGATAGTCTGATAGAGTGATAACTGATAGTCTTATATAGTGATAACTGATAGTCTGATATAGTGATAACTGATAGTCTATAACTGATAGTCTAATAACTGATAATCTGATATAGTGATAACTGATAGTCTTATAGTGATAACTGATAGTCTGATATACTGATAGTCTTATA
>JAXRKP010001093.1:75000-107500 GCA_037039925.1 Doris montereyensis | reverse complement strand
TAATGTTTATATTCGACTGAAGGTCACTTTTTGATTTTCCAAACAGAACTAAATCATCGGCAAATGAAAGCATAGATACATTTACTGGTTTGAGCTTCCGCATACCTATATTCATTTTCTTAATTTTTGAGGATGCCTTTACGACTGAATCCATAAATGATAAACAAAAGAAGATTTAGGTACAACCCTGTCTTACTCCTATATTTACATCAAGTTCTGCAGATATGTTTCCAGCATCTCACTGCACATGATGGTTTATTGTTTCATTAAAAGTTTGTAATGGCTTCTATAAAATTTTGCTCTACATTGTGTCTTTTAAAAGAATGCCATAGTTGTCCTCCTCACAGTGTAAAATGCCTTTCAATGCTAGGCAGGATTTCAGCTAATCCTCCCCCATATCCCCTTAACATTTACTCAATAGCTGTCAGCTTATAAATTTTCAACTTTCTCTAGTAGCTTTTCATGCCTTTTATGCACTAAGAGGCCTACTCCTGCTCTAGCTCTACCTTGACATCTATTCCGAGTTTGGTTTTGCATAAGCAGGATTAGCCCACTGTACCCTAGGTAGATGGTGGGGCTGCCACCTTGAGGCCAGACCAGGCCTTGTTATTTTCTATCAGGGTTAACTCTCTTAGCCTTTAGTCATTCAAGACCAGCCTGCAAGGCAGCAGGTTGTTATTTTCTGTCAGG
Organism: Doris montereyensis; assembly: GCA_037039925.1. Taxonomy (NCBI): domain Eukaryota; kingdom Metazoa; phylum Mollusca; class Gastropoda; order Nudibranchia; family Dorididae; genus Doris; species Doris montereyensis. The sequence goes on along the minus strand of JAXRKP010001093.1, from coordinate 106,810 downwards.
GTATATCCCTTAGCCTTCGTCGGCCAAGACCCGCCTGCAAGGCAGCAGGAGACTCGTGGAGGGCGAGATCATCCACTCCCCGTACAGGTGCTTACTTGCTTCTTCTTCTCCCGTCCTGTTAACATTAACATTCGAACATTGCCCGTTTCCCATCCAGGCAGTCATGTACATTTATACATGTACCAGACACAGGCGACGTAAGTATCTTACCCTGTAAATTAGTCTCAAACAGTTATCATTGTCCTCATGATTACAATAAATTATAAATACAAATTACAAGCCCATAAGCTACGATGCCTGTCCATAACATACAACTAGAAATGGATGTCAAATCGAATGTGACAAGTGTGAAACTACACACAATAAAGCCTTTTACAAAACTATCTTCTTGAAACACGTGAAACGCAGTCTGTGCAAGAAAATTCACACCTTTCTTTTTTTTTTTTTTTTACCGTACGAAACGATATGGAATCATACCCTGGCGTCTGTCCGATAATATGAACGCATGTATCATTTTTTGAGTCAATGTAAAGAGCAGTGTTATTTCACTTTCTTTTGTTTACAATCTCCATGCATCGTTTATTTTTCCCCGTCCAAATCCCCTAAAATTAAATATCATATCTATTCTGCTGTTGTTTTGGGAATTCAGTCTGGTTTCGTTATTTCAATACTATCACCCTGCTGAATGAACATAAATAGTAGATTAACTTATTAATTGTCATTAATTTTTCAGAAACCCAACCAACCAAACCTCATTTCATTATTCTTTAAATTCCAAGTATGATAACAGTAACAGGGTCCTTTATTGGAGTGAAACGCAAGTACAAAAGTGAAGAGACCACTTAGTGAGACAGATAAATACATGCTGTTATAGGTTTAACCGTATGTAAGTTTGTCAGACAACAAACCTGTGTCGTGAACCACTCAAATTCATAAATATTGATAATCATAATATTATTGTCATCGGTAAAGAAATATATAAAGAGAACAGAAGAACAAAGAAGAGTAAACAAATTCAAGAAAAGCGGAGAATATCAGTTGAATATATAAATAAATAGAGGGGGAGGAGTGTGTGTGTGTGTGTGTGTGAGAGAGAGAGAGAGAGAGAGAGAGAGAGAGAGAGAGAGAGAGAGAGAGAGAGAGAGAGAGAGAGAGAGGGGGGGGGAGACAGGCAGAGAGGAAGAGAGAGAGAGAGGGGGGGGAGAAAGAAATATATATATATATATATATATATATATATATATATATATATATATATATATATATATATATATATATATATATATATATATATATATAGAGAGAGAGAGAGAGAGAGAGAGAGAGAGAGAGAGAGAGAGAGAGAGAGAGAGAGAGAGAGAGAGAGAGAGAGAGGGGGGGGGGGGCAAGGAAACAATGCGCAATAAATGGGAGTTTGTATAAAGTAAATGGATACAAATAATGGGCACCAAATTGAAAAATAGTCAATGTAAAATGGGTCAGCTTTGAAACACATGCTTGTCCTTCATATTTGTAGAGTTTCTTTCTTTTCTTTTCTTTTTATCAAATATTCAATTTATTACCGTAAACTGATAATGTTTATGTGGGAGAACTCCTGGAGTGACGAAGAGCACGAAAATAATATGCAATATTTATTTTTAGTTTCTAGTGACCGGAAGTGAAAATCACAGTAATGTTGTCTTCACAGTTCCTCAGAAATAGGATCAAGACCTCAAACTCAGACGAAGTTTGTCAAGGTTCGCTGTTTATAACAGCCTTGTCAGAGAAAAAACAGTTAATAAAATATTGAAAATAAATAGCTAGGGGAAACTTTTCGGCCCATGGATTAACACAATTCAGTAGCAGCGAATATTTTAAGTTCTATTATTTCGCTTGAGTTTGAAGGAAGAATAACCAAAAGTCTGATTATTATTGAGTCACTGATCCACCAGAATATCTCTTACTGAATTTTTGGATCGTCCATCTAGTTTAGAAAAGACGATAAAACTACACATCACTGTTGATCAAGATCTAGGTTCAAGTCTAAAGTATCAACAGATGTCAAGAATTCACATAGAGCTAGATAGATTTATTTAGAATCTAGTTTTCACAAATCTGTGCCCTGGTGAGTAAAATCATAACTCAGAAATTATAAACAATGATCAAGCTGTTTTCACTCAAACAACAAAAGAAGGATGGGGAGAATGTTTCAGACAGAGGAAAAGGGCGTCAGCAGCACAATTAAGAGTGCAGAAAGGTAAGTAGGAAAAGTCTACTTATTGACTGGTACTCCTTACCAATTGATGACCCAGTGACATCAGAAATGGTTGGTCAGATAGGAATACGTCACCAGTTTTGTTCCAAATTTTTTAATGTTTACGTGAATACCCAGTGATTTAAAAAAGGGGGGTTCAGGAGGGTCCCCCCCCTGATTGAATGTGAGGACCTGGTGAAAAACAGGGGAGTGGGGTTTCAGAGGGGGGAGGGGGTCTTTCCCCTGAATAATGTCATATAAAAGATAGAGACTTTATTACTCAATAAAAAAATACTGTTATATCCAATAGTTAATACTATTTGGGATGATAAATCGAAAACCATCTGACCACTTTTTTTAATTTGCAAGCATTCATTCCGGGTCAAACGGGAGATCAATTCTTAAGGAGTACTTTGACTTAAGGGAGGGGGGGGTGTTGGGAGGCGGCACCTGGATTGGTGAGTTGAGGACCAGAATGTCGACTTTCTGTTCTTTGCCTATTCGGGTAGAATGATCATTTATTTACTGGTTTATGACAGAGAAATGTCTATATGATGTACAATTTTTTTGTTACAAATAATTTTGTAGGTGAAGGGGGGGGGGGGGGGGGGGGGGTAAAAATTAATTAAAATTGACGTCAATTACCCTAACATTGACTGAGAAGATGGGTCTGAAAACCTGTGTAATGTTGCAGCTAAATCTGGCCACATGATATTAGGCTGGCTGTTAACACAGACGCTCATCGATTTGGCTGAGTGCTGAGTACGTAACAGGAGGAGGGCAATTGTTGCCGGCGGTGTGTTTGTAAAATATAGGAAGAAAACAAACGAAAACTGGTCTGTTTTCACAGCAGTGCTCATCTAAACCTAGATTTACAATCCTCTTTATATTAGAAACAAGGGAGTTATTATCCGCAAGGTGCCTTACGGATCCAAGGTACAAGCGTTATCCGCAAGGTGTATTTTGTTTAAAGGGTTGTAAATTGTTTTTAAACTATCCTCTCAGATTTACATTTCAAATAAATTTCAACAAATGAGAATTTTCTTTGACTTCTGATTTCATTATACGTCGCAGAAAGGGATAAAAAGATTAGGTTGCTGAACAGGCACAATCATACACACCAGGGGAGGGAGAGGTACTGAATTGAACAGAACACTAACGCACTTTTCAAGACATGCTTATCTGTGAACTTGACCAAAATTCCGGTCCTTGCGGATAATGCCGCTACAGAAGCAGGACTATGGGCAAGGTGCCTTGCGGACCAATGTTCAGCGTTATTCGCAAGGCACCTTGCGGATAACGGTGGCCTAGAAACAATGCCAGAGACTGTCGAAAGAGTAAATGGGGCTGCTACAACAAGGGCAACCTCTCTGAAGCGTCTTGTTTTGTAATTTCCTTTGATTTCTTAATAAATTTGCATTTTTCTCGAAATTTATGTAGTTTTTTCCACATTTATTTTCTATCTGCTCCGTTATTTACCTACCAATTTGTATAAAATACTTGGGACACATGTTCTTTTTGTCAATATTGATAGAATGACGATGCTTTTATTTTTATATAGATCTATATCTTGTAAACTTTTTGAGAATATTTTTGTTGTAATAAAATGCCATTTTTGCAGAGATGTTTAAAAAAAACCTTTCCAAAATATGTCAAATTCCTCACGCCCTTTTCAGACATTGAATGGAAAATACGTTCTACACGGGTTTTGAGTGATTTTATAAATTTTAACTAAAATTAAGGAAATAGATTTAGAAAATTGGGTCAAAATCAATATGGCAGCAGTTTCCATGGCACCCAAGGACACTGCGAATTTTTCAATGATATAGGATGACTCTATTGTGACAGTTATTTAAATATATATATATGACGTATAAGTAAGCGACAGGAACAAAGTATCAACAGAAATAAGAATCAATCATGAATTTAAATGTTTTTGTTGATCGTTTAACACTTTTGAAACAATTATTGTAGATTCTGAAACATTAAAGGATAAATGTGCCAAGTGTGCATTTAATTGTTGTTAATTTCAAACAACTTTTATTTTCCATCATAAAGATTTTTTAGGTCAATTGACAAAACAATCTGGCTTGTGATAGATCTAGATCAGACTAGAAAAACAGGGAGAGAAAGTCAAGATTTTCTGATTTTTTGACTATCCTTTTCCAGATATTAATGAATTAAATCTACCCAAGACATGCCAAGTGGATTTTCCAGACCCTGATGACCTGCTCAACTTCAAGGTCATCATTTCTCCAGATGAGGTAATTATATGAGATCTGAACTTACTTATAAGTCAAATCACAGATATATCATCGGTGATCCTCTAAACACATAATTTTTCACGAGACGCAAAACTTCATAAATCATCGAATTGGGCTGCAAACACTATGCTATGCTTTTTGGAAGAGAAATGGAAATCTTTGTTCAGATCGTGTGCGTAAAAATAGCTTTTCTATTGGTTCAAGGTCTCCAATATTTATGAAGACATGAAAGAAGCATTCGTTTAATCATTTTAAGGACAAATCTCATCCATATATAGTTGACTACGCATTTAGAGTTTCACAGATGAATTACAAACACAGAATTGCCAACCTTTAAGCCGAAATTATTGGGAAAATCTTCGTTTAAAACAAAAGTGACGGCAAAAGAAAATTTGGCTTTGTAAATAATTGACATAAATTTTAAAATTGTTCGAAACTTGAATTCATTGTCAAATTGGATCAGTCTGTACTAGATCTGGGTCACACAATAGTTGTTCTTTTAGTAATGCTATTGGACTTGAATGCTATTAGAGGACGGTGTTGTATTTGTATGATGTAAAGGTTTTTTTTTTTAATGCTTTGATATTTCGAGCTGCTGAAACTACCTTTGATTTGATTTAGAAGGCTTCTTGCGCAAAGTTTTTGTTATAATTTTCATTTTTGACAGGGACTGACAGTTGTTCTGTGGTCATTTACATTCGCCGCAAAAGTCTTGTTCACTCCCAAATTTGTTGCTTCTTTGTTTTGGATTAACTGAAGTGTAATTTGTCTATAAACTGCATGCCTGTGACTTTATAGGGTAGGTTTAGGTCTACCAAGACAAAAGTTTCATGTATCCATTTGAAGTCTTTAGATCTAGGCCACAGTGGTTTCTTGTCAAACTGTCATCATCAAAATCAAAACTCGCTTTGCTGCAGAATTTGCTTCTCTACTCGCACACAAAAAAAACAATCCAAAAGCAAGGGTAAAATTTAGAGATGTTTAGGAAAGAACGGCCATGCATCAAACTTTGTCTTCCTTGTGTGGCATTGAATTGACATAAATAAGCATTGCTAGTGATTGCAAGGATGATATCAGAAAGCATGTCAAATGAGCTAAGTATGTTAAGGCTGTGAAGGACAATTCCTCTAGTCAGGGACATCATGAATTACATGAATAAAAACCTGGATTCTTCCATGATCAAAAGAGAAGTTCTGTGGACTCCACAAGAATCTCCCCATTTCTGTCAGTGGCCAGTTTGGCACTTTGTAAGGGAAATGTGTCAAGTATTTAAACAGTTTGGTTTTGATCCCACAAAAACAATGACAATAGCATCTTTCATTGCGGAAGCAGAATCTGATGATTTAACAGGGAACATTTCACAATGTCGTATTTGTGTTGACTGTAAATGTTGCTTTTTTGTGTACTGATCATGGTTATTAAGTTGCCTTTAGGGGCTATCAGATTTTGACAGAAATTTCACTCTGTGCAGTGGGTCATTTTCCTAATTTGGTCTTGAGAAAGTTGGCAGGTCTGTATTTATGAAGATTTAGTTCTTGATTTGTTTTGATTTGTTTGTCAAAACATGTACTTTAAAAATCTCTCAAAAAAAAAAAAAAAAGTAGCCAATCGCTTTGAAAGGAACTACTTTGTATCAATATTATTATTATTTTTTTATTATTTTGTCTGGAGGTTTTTTATGTCAGTTTTACTTTTTTTCTTTTGAGTGTAGCTAGATGTTTGAGTTATTTTCCTCATGGGTTTTAACAATTTAACAATTTGGTTTGTCTTTTAACTTTGTTTTATTGCTGATCTTGCTAAGTTGAAAGAAAGCTGTATTGTGAAATTATAATGTGTATATAAATCAAAATGTATAGCTACCCTATAGTTTTGGAGGTGCTGGTAGCTCAGTCGGGTAGAGCATCTGACTGCCACATAGGAGGCCCGAGTTTGATTGCCAGTCCGGGCAACTAATTCTGGCCCTCCTGTCAACCCAGCAGCGATATGGGTAGCCAGGTCTATTCAGACTCAGCAAAAGCTAAGGCGGCACAGAAAGCGATGACAAACTACCACACTGCCGTATGCAAAGAAAAAATCAGGACACTGCTCCTGATTCCCAAATGCCCAACTATGAGTATGGGACTTACTTTATATAATATGTACTTCAAATTATTACAATATTGTCTTTAAAGTGAAGCATAAAATTCTCCTTACTTCACTGAAATTTTGCACAGCATAACTGGCTTGGGATTTACCGTATAAGCAGATGTCAAATTTCACATTATAAGTTAATTTTAATTATTGTAATTCCACCTTATTTTTCCTTTTATGTCATTGACAGGAGTTTTACAGAGGTGGACGATTTGTTTTCAGCTTTAAAGTAGGTCAGGTTATCCTCATGATCCTCCCAAAAGTGAAATGTGAAACCATGGTGTATCATCCCAATATTGACCTGAAGGCAATGTATGTTTAAACATCCTCAGGTGAGTCCCTTTTGAAAAAAAGCAACAATAGCTTTGCATTTTTTATTTTTTTATTTGTTTGTACACATTAACCCGTACATACTTGGAAGTTGAAACATGTAAACATGCCTATAGTGCAGGGGCTGTCAACGGCAATGAAACACAGATAATTGTATATATATATATATGATGTTTGAGGTGAAAATTTGACGTGCCTTTCAAATCAAAGTTCTTGATTCAGTCCTTCTCACAGCATAGAGGTTATTTTGCTCTGATTAATCATTTCAAGCTCATCCCCATTTCAACGCTTTGAAAAGTTTGTAGGGTCTGAATCTTCAAAAGGGGGGAATGTTCAGACCTGTCATCTCTGTAAAAGGGTCTTAACAGTTTGGTTGATCAGAGCTAACTACTGAATATCAGTATCGAATTCCTCTTTTACATCTTCGGTTTCAGCTCCATGTACACTTTCACACAATTTTCCTCCAAACACCTTTACTTCCTATTTTCTCCAGACCGTTTAGCAAAGGCAGCATTTTGTTGTCTCCCATAGACCAGCCTCTTTGGCAAAGACCGCTGTACAGCAATTTTACTTAAAACTTGATATGCAAAATGAGTTTATATTATTTTAGAATGCAATAGATGTGTTCAGAGATTTAAGTTTATAATAGAATCTTCATGTTTATTCAAGTCAGCTTGAGCAAACAGATTAGGTTAGGGATATAAATTTCTACTTGCCATGAATTGCAATGTTTTATGTCCTTTTTTGTTTTCTTGTTGTATCCTTGCACCATTCCTCCTTAGTTATCATTTTTATTTTCATGTGATTTAATTTTAGCCAGGACATCTTTAAGATTAGTCAAATCTTTTGAACTTGACATTATTGATCATCATTTGTTTGGGATTTTTTTTTCTTTATTTTTGTGGCCAACAGAGAAGACTGAAACCGGTGTTAACCATCAACTCTATAGTCTATGGACTGCAGTATTTATTTTTGGTATGTATTTGTAGTCTTCTTCTTTTTCTTTTTGTCACAGTTCTACCGTGGATATTTTCAAATCTGAGAGAGAGAGATATTCATTTTCAAACGCAAAGCATGTTATCATTTGTTTAAGATATTATATGTTATTGAGCAACAATTGTTAAAAGACAATTTTTAAAACATGCATAAACGTACTATGATATTTATAAAGATGAATACAGCGACATTTTTTAAGAGCTTTAAATACCTATATAAATAATTATAGTTACAAGTAATTGTAAATTGTGAAATTAATTATGAGATCATACTGTGAGTGTGAGGCTCAAAACTCAAGATGAACAGCTCAAATGTAAATCTTTATTTTGCTCCTGCCCTTAAAAAGATGTCATTAATTTGTGTATTGCAGTGGAGTAATTTTCTTAATATTAAATTATTATGCTTTTACAATAAGATCGCTTCTTTTTTACAACAATCCTTCTAGTAATCTTTTATTATTAACCATCTGGGTGCTAGCACTTAAGAAAAAGTGAAACTTAAGCCATCAAGTGCTTGGCCTTTTGGAGAGAAAAGACTCTCCTTGCTTAATTCTGGAATAAATTATCCAAACTTTCACTTCAGAAGTTATTTATTATGTAATTTGTGTGTCTTTGCATTGGACATGTTTTGAATGTTATGACCCCTTGACCATTGGTCACTTTTTGAGGAGAATTTTTTTGTTTGAACGAAACAGAAACAATAAGGTATGGGGAGATCTTTCAGCACATAAACATAAAATGTTGATTAAAGATAGATATTGAAAGTTACAGTATTTATTCTGTTCCCAAAGACAAAAGCTGGTTGTCATTTTTCTTTATATTTGGGATGTTTTATCATCCAAAAGTGAATAAAGTGATAAAGAATGGGAAAAAAACAATGAAATTCAAGGCTCACAATAGGGCCTGTGTCCCAAATCTTGACCTGGACTGTTGTTATAAAGCGGAAGTCAGCAGGAAACTCTTCCATACCGTCAACATCAGTCCATCTCCCTTCATCCATCCAATACAAGTAACAGGTTGAGTTTTTTAATCTAGCATAATTATCTTTCTGTTTCAATATCGAAGCCTCCAGTTACTAAATCTATCAACAGTCTTTCTTTGCTTGATGCCATAATCAGTTATCTTTGGGAAGGTCACGGGGGAAAATAAAAAATAAAAATTTCAATCTGTCAAAATCAATCAATTTGGGTCGCTATGGATGTATCAGACACTTTGCAAATTAGTCACAACAGCTTTAATTGCTATAGTCATCGGCATTTTTCTTCCCGCAAGGGATACGAGATAGCCCTGACTCTTTAGTTCGGATTCCAGCAGGAATAATGCTCAGAGAGTTACGCTTGCACACAAAAATTAAAAATCGAATTGTGAACATCTCACTCATCCTCTATTTTTTATTTTTTATTTTTAATGAACAGGAAGAAGTTCAATATAGATTTTTATACCAAAACAGGTGAAGTTTTAAGTTCTTATTTTAGATTCTCAACTATGCTTGCAATTTTGTTCTTTCCTCTTTTTATTCAGGAACCCAATCCAGAGGATCCTTTGAATAAAGAAGCAGCTGAGGTGCTCCAAAATAACCGCCGACTCTTTGAACAGAATGTGGCTAAATCAATGCGTGGAGGACATATAGGGAATGTTTACTTCACGCGTTGTTTGAAATGATCCCTTTACTCCATGTCAAGATTTTGTCTCCATTTTTCTTTATTTCAGTTGAAAGCAAGGCTGTTCAAGAGCTGGGATGTTCTTTTTTTTTCCTTTCTGAATGAGACCTTTTCATGTGTGTTCTTGTCTGGTTTGCAAGCAAATTCATCTGTTGTTAACATAAGCAACATGGTGTTGAATCGTAATTTTTCACATTAAAATATCTACTTTTGCTACCTTTGTTGTGTTTCTGCAAGAGTTTTTTTAGACAGGAGTAAACCAGTCTCTGAGCCTAATAATAGATTGACTCTCTGCGTGTATAACTTTTTGTTTCAAATAGTATGGTAACCATGTAATCAAATTTAGTTTGTTTTTAACAGCCTTTTTTGTTTGAGACAAGAGGTGCTTCAAAGTGTTTGTCAAGTGTTATTCCTTATTAAATAATAGAAAGCAGTGTGACAGTACAAGCAGCAGCCTTGCTATCCATTAAATATCACAGTGGACTGGAAGCCTCTTAAGCCAAAAAGTCCTGAGTAAACCGGTGTTACACTTCGGGTTCTTACATTCAGAGTCACTGGTAAACCAGTATGAGGATGTTGTCATCACTTCTAATACCACATTTTCTAAATTTAACCAACCAATCACGAAGCTTTACTGTAGTAATGTCATTGTAGTAATGTGACTAGAAATTTCCTAAACCACATAGTAGCCTCCTTGTGGTGGTAATTTTGAATGTGGAATAGTGGTAAATTCAATATGGAACGATCAGTTTCTTCAATTCATGGACCTTCCACATGTAAACATCAACGATCAGCCTTGTTTACAACTGAAAAAGTACTTGGAAACCTGGAATTATCATTTGAAGACAAAATTCAGTGCAACAATTCTTATCCCGATAGTGACTTGGAAAGTGTTGGTAGGAGTAGTGATAGATCTAGAGCAGAAGTTAAATGAGGATTTTGATGTTTTTCAAACTAGGGCATGGCACAAGATCTACAACTGATGGGGATAGAGAAACTACTGATATAGATCTAGGCAATGGATGGATATTGGCGTTAAATTAAAGTAAATGTATGTCATCCTGTGACGTGAACCATAAAATGTGCCTTGTTTTTTGCCCCCGTACTGTTCTTTGTATCATTTGTGGTAAGGGTTTGTTCATGGGTGGAAAAATCCTCATTGAGCCAGGCAGAGTGAAAACAAATGAGATGCCATTGAGATTAAGTCAAGTTGAAGAAGAATTTGATTAAGAGTTAAGAGATTGAAATTGCTAACTCAATCAGCGATTTTTTTCAACCTGAGAGGTCAGTCTACCCCCTCAGAAAATCACAGTGGACCCTTGTGTATCAACATTCTTGTGCCACTTTTTACTTTTGCCAAAAATCAAGAATACAATCATCTTAACATCATAGACATGTGAGCAAACTGACACCCGGCAGATCACAAGATCATCCTGTTTTTGTTGCCAGTGGTGGCTTAGGCATAATAATATACTATATTATATTGCCATGGTTCATAACAAGTCTGACATACTCGTATCTGAGCTCATTTAACTTATTTACTGTGTTCCCCATCTAACAGCCTACCATAAGTGCAAGGGTTCAATTAAATTTTATAGAGCAAAGTTATGCACTGAAAAAAATTATGGTGTTTTACAGTTTTTATTTGGAGCTAAAAATTGCAACCTTGGGTCAGTGTGCCTTAGCACCATTGGTCATATAACTTACTTCTGCTGTAGTGTAAGATATCATTGGTCATATAACTTACTTCTGCTGTAGTGTAAGATATCATTGTTCATATAACTTACTTCTGTAAGATATCATTGGTCATATAACTTACTTCTGCTGTAGTGTAAGATATCATTGGTCATATAACTTACTTCTGCTGTAGTGTAAGATATCATTGGTCATATAACTTACTTCTGCTGTAGTGTAAGATATCATTGGTCATATAAATTAGTTCTGCTGTAGTGTAAGATACCATTGGTCACATAAATTACTTCTGCTGTAAGATATAAGCCAATGCAATATATGCGATCCTTAAGATGACTTTTATGGAAATAACTTATTGAACATGGGGAAAACTAGTTAACTAGTCAAAGATTTTCATGGTTCTATTCTGTTTGCTTTTACAAAATGGATTTGATGCAGTTTGTCTGTCTTTGAATTTTTCTCATTGTCTGTTTGGTTGGTTGATTTGTTTGTTAACCATCAAATTACATTAATTAAGGACTGAATGAAAAAGAGAAAAAGAATCAGAATGAACACATGTGAAATGAGTGATAGAAATTGATGGTAGACAAAAGAGGACAAATGTTGACAAACTTCATGCCAATGTAAGTGTCAGAGGCGAGGAAAGGAGGTAAAATCAACAAATAACACTTTTTTTTTCAACTAAACATTGCATTGAGAGAAACAAGATGAGATTAGTGTAAGCACAAAGCCTTTGTGTCATGATTCTATTAAAGTTTTGTCTTACTTTTCTCCCCCTGATGGTACAAAATATTTTGTGGTTTGATTATGCTATATCTGCTCTCATCAAATTGTTTTTATGTTTCAGAGTAGATCTATCTTTACTAATACTATCAAAAAAATCATGTAAGAGGTTTTTTTATCTAGATTTTTCATATCCATTTCTTAATGTGTGTATTTTCATTCTTTTGTTTGTTTTATAAATTATTTAGTAAGTGCTTCTTTTATATTTAGCCCTCTTATTTGTATGCGCACGTAACGTGTTTAGTCGTAAGTGAGTGTGTAAATGTAAAAATAAGGGAAGTGGTGGACAATTTATATTACCTATATTTGAAATATGTTTGTTTTTTTTCTGTTTGAACCCATGTCATCTGTAATATATTATATATTTATCTTTTCGTCTCCTTGTGTGGTTATGAGTGTTCTTGTAATAAGCCTTATGTTATGATTTCCATCATGCAAAAGTGTATAATGATATAAATGGTTGAAAAATTCTTTGTTTTGATGCCTTTATTTTATTGGGAAAAGGTTTGTATTCACGTCCTGTTTTGTTTGATTACATCTGTAAAAACAACAATTACAGTTTTTAAAAAGGGGAATATCATTTTCAATGCACGTTTGTCTGACAGTTTAAGCCTTCAGCTTCAATGTGACCTTGGGAGTACAAGGTGTTACATACAAGCCATGAATTTGTTTATTGTTTTGTTTTTGGTCTGTATTTTAAACTTGGAACTTGACTCTTTGAAGTCTTAATGTAAAATAAAATTTCATGTTACAGAAGTAGTTTCATTCTCATGTCATTAGCTCTGTGTGAGTGAGAGGTTCATAACAAGTCTGATATACTCGTATCTGAGCTCATTTAACTTATTTACTGTGTTCCCTATCTAACAGCCTACCATAAAAATATGCTGTGATGAAATACAAGCTTTTATCATTTGATTGAATCTTTATGATGTATACAAAACAATCTAAACGAGGTATGTTACAAGTGCCGTATCACTCTTGATCGAAGTACACTTCAGTCTCTAGATGCCACGTATGGAATAAGATTTGGAGTTTTAAAATGTCTGCCCTAGACAAACTTTAGAATATTGTTTGCTCTACTGTAAAAGCATATCACACGGACTCGAGGAGGAACATAAATTTGTAAAATTCTGAAAGTTCAGGTCTCTCTTTCTCTTTCACTCACATATACACACACACACATTGGCAAGGATGCTGTCCCTGTCACACAATATTGTAAAACCGCAACTGATAAAGAATGGAACAAGAGTTAGGCCTCTTTCTTTTTCAATGAATGGCTGGCGTTAGCAGGTACTTCTGGTAAGTGGTAGTGGTGGGTGCTTCCTTTCTCTTGTTTTACATTGGGTCATTCATTAATATTGCTGTTTCCTCTCAAAATATCCTGAGATCACCGCATATTGTAGACATTTTAATGTTAAACAGTACATGTAACACTATTAACTATTAGGAACAAAAAATTCCTTTCCTGGACTGTCACTGTATTTGAAGAAGATTAGTTGACATTAACGTCAACATATTCATTGAAAAACACACTGCCAAAAACATGCTTTCATCTCTACCTGAGCGGTCAATGTGTTTTCATCATGAACTTTTGGGTTTTACTTTTTGCAAAATGCCTCCTTTTGCAAGATACACACAGTTAAGAGGCCACTGCCGTAGAGGTCACCTTTTCCATTTATCAGATTTTTCTTCCCCTTTAAATATCATGCCTAAAAGGCCTCTTCGAAACTTTAGTCCAGCTAAGTCTAAGAGTATGTTGTTCTTTAGTCAGAAGGCCAAATAACCTACTTAACTCAATAACAATACAATAAAACAAAATTCAAACTCCCACCTGGAATATGTACATTGTATATCACATTGTAGGCCAAAAACAACATAATGTTTATCCATGTTTGAGCGCTCTGAGCTTGATATATGTCAGGGTGCTGTACAAAAAACTTTTTATTATTATTATTAATAGCCCCCTCTCTCTTTGAGAGAGAGGGGGTTGGGAGTAGAGAGTATCTAGTGCTTTGTCTGACACCAACCTACCTTGCCAGACATTAAGAGATGATTACGTGCATAACCGTCAGGAGGACAAGCTGGGTGTCCATGATTTATTGCTTGTTGTGTAATCACTTTGAAGTTGAACATGTCGCGAGTCTCTTCTTAGATTATCTCTGCTCTCATCCGCACCGGCGCCGTATTGTGCATGGCTATCAACTATCATTCACACATTTTTTTGCAGGCATGACTTGTCCAGACTATAATAAAAAATATTGTGATTGTTGAGGAAATAGGCCTATGACTGAGCGTGTATTTGCCCGAAGCCAGATCAAGACACTGTGCTCTCATTTAATAGTGATAGTGATATTGATAAGGGTTTATATACAGTGAAAATTCTGTCAGAATGAAAAAGCATGTGCTTCGGTGTAGTACTAACTATAATGCCAACTTGCATGACCTGTCTTCCAAATAGTAAACCAACAGGGTTAAAGGTTAAATGTTATTTGGGTGGTGACCTGTCACCCAAATAAATCCTGCCAATAAAATAAAACATGAACAAATTCTTTTCTTTCTTTCTCAGTTCCCATTCTACTTTCCTATATATATGGGATGAAAGAACTCAAAAACGAATAAAAACAAACATTAATGCATGTGTTTTTAAGTGTATACAACTGATGTATTTAATAACTTCTTGATGAAATGCATGGATTTCAGAATCATACATCATACAAGCAAGCTATTTATAAGAAAATAAATTCAAACTGACTAGAATAAACAAAAAGACAACAAGATACAAGAACGATGAGTGAAAAGATACATGATACACATGAATTAAATTTTAGTTTCATGTGCTTGGGGGGGGGAGTATTCCTTCGTCAGCTCTTGACTTAAAAAATTTAGCGAAACTTCTAATCGTATCATTTATAACTGGCCTAGCACAGTAGCACCATATCATTCAATAAACAGTGGATTATTTGACTCCTTAATACATGTAATAATAATAATAATTAATAATAATAATAATAATAAAATTAATACATGTAATAATAAAAATTAATAATTTATATAGCACGTTAAGTTCATGAAGCCAAGCTCTAAGGCACTGTGACATGTCGATAGTACAATTTTGTGTGAATGTGGAGCAAAACATATTCAAGTTCAGTTTTCAGATTAGACTTAAAGGAGCTAAATGTTGAGTTCCTGGTGGTAGATGACAGGAGTTCCAGATTTTAGGAGCCGCGTTGGAATTCCTGATGTCCCAGCAACATTGACCTTTTATTAGTACATGTATTTATGTTGCAGAAAGGAAGGATAGTTATGAAAGAAAAAATGCAGACACTAAATTGTGTTTCAATGAAGCATACAGGTCTTTTAAATATGAAACCTGCAGTAGCTTTAGATTTGATTCCCTTTCATTCATTTGTGATCGCAAGTCACATGAGGACAATGGGGCGTTTGTGTGCAAAATTATCTGCCCTTGTTTCAGAAACAGATCAGTAGTAACTCTTTTGTGTGGAGTCTGAAGCCCTTATTTAATTATAGTAAATTACGAGGGCAGTGAGTACCCCATGTCATTATTCATAAATAATAATGTTATTGCAAAAGCAGTATAACTACTGCTAATACTGCTATTATTTATACTCTTGTTAATAATCATTCTAATACTAAATAAAAACGCCAACATTTCTGGTGATGATTATTAGAATAAAAAGAAAAGAAGGAGGAGGAACAGGATGACCGCCAGTAATGATAATAACAATAACTAGAAATAAAATAGTAGTAGTACATAACATTTTAGGTGTTCCTATTTTTATAACTTATTGACTGGCGCTTAACAAGGTTAATATATTATCTCTTTTCTTCGTTTGAACTGAGTTAGATTGATGTACAGTCTCACATTCTATGCAAAAGTATTATAGTAATTTGC
Source organism: Doris montereyensis (assembly GCA_037039925.1). Classification (NCBI taxonomy): domain Eukaryota; kingdom Metazoa; phylum Mollusca; class Gastropoda; order Nudibranchia; family Dorididae; genus Doris; species Doris montereyensis. Next base: position 90,809 of record JAXRKP010001093.1, on the reverse strand, counting down.
ATTGAGGAAATGCGTTGTATAATTGATTTTGAAGTCAGTTGTATATGAACGTATTTAATGTGTGGAAAAGTAGAAGTAAGAGTATAAATGAATGTACCCACATAGAAAAGAACACACAATTATACTATGGTACCTATCTAATGCTGAATGATCCATCCATCCATAGGCACTCTGGTGCCTCTCTATCCATAGCGGACAGACATAGAAAAAAATGCAAAAACCATGGGGAAAATGTAAAAACGAAACAGAGCAAATTACTCTGTTGTAAAAGCTGAAGAATACTTTCTGTAAAACAAAAAAAATCATGCAAAAAAATGAGAATCGTGCACATGGTAAATGTATGAAGAAATACTAGTATACTACTGACGTAAAAGAAATATTATTTGATGAGTATAACAAGAATATTTAGAGTAATAAGAGACAGAGACAGCCTTAATCCAGCGCTTTGACACCACTGTTGCCATGATGCTTAACCCAGAGCCACGGAATCTACTCTCAGGTTCGAAGAAGCCATACAGGAATCATTTATGGGGTAGGCTTATGGCAAGCATAAGGTAGCAAAACTCGTATGATTTTGAGTCTCAAAGTCAGTTTCACATTTAAGGATATTATTAAAAAACCATGTCAAACCCAAACAATAAATAAAATACAGGTTAAGAATGGTCATGGGGTGAGAAGATATGCTCAGTAATAACTACTTATTTGTCCGTCTCGTAAAATTTACCAAATTGAACTACCAGGTATGATAAGAACTTCAGTGGTACAATGTTATTGGGAAACAGCTTCCCACATTCTGCACATGTGTGAACTTTCATTTGGCATGATGAGTTTCAGCCACATTTAAATTGTTTCAATCATATAATGTCGACTCCACTTATAGTGAGGTTGGTTGTAATGATCTTCGGATGTATTGATCTTTTCCCTGGCATTGCGACGATGTCATTAAACCTCTATGAAAATAAGACCAATGTAATAACTTCGATACATCCGTCGTGACTGTCATAGTGCAGTAAATTTTCTCCCCGTCCTCTACAGTCTAAGAAGACAAAAAGTCAACAGATGTATTGATTTTTTTCTTTGATAAAGTTTGACCTGACAACATACTAAATAAGCCTAATAATCTATCTAAATAATGTACAGGTATAGTATGCCTTCGTTTACTAGGCATAGACTGGTGCTTGCTTATTATTATTAGATACTAAACCATGCAAGCTTCTATTACCTAAATGACGTATAGTTACTGTACATAACGCTTACGTTCCTTGAATTTGTATGTAGTGAAACGGTTGTATATTGAATAGCCAAATTTCAGCAAGTTCAGTTCAACGCGATGCAATTTATAAAGATGACATCAAAGGCAAGTTAGCTTGATGCAAAAATGTCAAGGTTTGTATGCTATTCAGTAGCATCGTAACCTTTCATACAAATTTCATTTATTGCTTTGATTTTTAGAAATTGTTGTCAAACTTTAAAGAACTTTAAACACGTCTGACAAATTTCACAAACTGTTCAGTCTGGCTTTTGAATGCCAGGCAACAATGTAAAACACATCATTCTACTCTGTGTGCACAGATATCTCGTGTATGCATACTTTATCTCCAAATATCATCTTTTCCCCATACCCCATTTTTCTTGTTTCTGTAAAATGGTAACAGGCAGTTGTCACTAATATTAGATAAGGAAAACAGCAAAACATAATATATGAAGCAGAGTAAGAAAAAATCAGTAATCATTAGATAACAAATCAATCAATGAGTAAAAGAACACATACAATGTTATCATGTAAATACTGAGCAATCAACTTTTACTGAATTTCCTCAAATTCACTTAAAAAGCTAAGACTGGAACCAAGGGTCTCATCATGTGGCTCTGAATGAACAGTCCATGCCTCTTTTAAATAAGTTACTGAGGAGAACAAGAAATAAATGACAATATCAGAGGTATACTATAAACAGAAAAACATTATGAACATTTCAAATTCAAAGATAAATGATCTTTTTTTCAAATGAGCATCCGAAAATTAAACTTAATAAGAACTATTTTATGAACTGACATGTCCAGTATCCAATTTTTAAAGTCTTATGTCCAAACGGAATACTGAACAAGGGATTTTTTATTAAAAGTTGTGAAAAATCGTGTTTTAACCATATTATAAGTATATATAGGAAGTTTTTCATATGACCAGAAAGTCCCCAAACATCCATCAGTTTTTTCCAGAAATTTATTTTTTAGTCAACCTGAATTTTTCACATTTAAAATATAAAAACTACAAAGAGAAAAAAAAATCATATACTATTATAATATCTAAAAATTTAATTCAATGCCTATTCAAAAGTTCTGTTAATATGTCCAACTTTTAGATCTTAAAACTACAAAGCATGGGTGAGAATTATTTTTAAAAATCTAATTCTGTACAGATGTTTGAAATATTCCAAGGCATTATGCAATGATAGGCATAATTTACCCCAAAATTACCTTTGAATAGGAGTACCACATCCATTTAGCTAAATTAAAATAATATGGCTAAAAAGGTTTATATCTCCCAATACTCTTATTGGCATCATTTAAGAATAATAGCCATGAATTCCTTCACATTTCAAACTAGTGAAAAATTGTATGACACTGAAAGACCTTGGAAAAGATAATACACCTTCGTCACTTACTGATATCTTTGGGTTTCATAATAACGGAAAATGATCTTGCGGTGTTTGCACATTCCTGAATAGGTGAAAAGACGAGACGCCTCGACCCACTTGCTTGTGAGTAAATGCAGTGAAAACCACGTCCTTTGTAAGTAGGTTTCTGAAAAGAAATATGAAATAATTGTCTTTGTAAATGTGAGAAACTTTCTGAAGAGCATATTATACATCTTACTTTCCATAGTGATCTTCACTTAATACAACGTTGGATAGCATGACACTGCTAAAGTGGTGATTATTTCTTTCTGTCCTCTCTCACTTTGTAACCAAATCACATCCACAATGACATCCAAACTTTCTTTACTGTGGCAGTTCCACTGCACTTCAGAAAAAGTTGGCTGTGGAACGTTGATGTGTGGCAGGGATCTGTGTGCCTACATAGCCCACTCTACGCCTAGGACTAGTCCTTCATGTTGGCTATTAATCAGTAAGGACAGTGCAGATAACTATGTGTTTCTCTCATGGCACCATAGGCGCTGTTTGTTTTCCATTACTCTTTTATCCCCTTCGTCCTGCCTCTCTTTCTCACTCTCTCTCTTCTCACTCCCTCTCTCTCCTCTCCCTCCCTCCCTCTCCCTCCCTCCCTCCCTCCCTCCTCCCTCCCTCCCTCCCTCCCTCCCTCTCTCTCTCTCTCTCTCTCTCTCTCTCTCTCTCTCTCTCTCTCTCTCTCTCTCTCTCTCTCTCTCTCTCTCTCTCTCTCTCTCTCTCTCTCTCTCTCTCTCTCTCTCTCTCTCTCTCTCTCGTTTTTCAATTCCTGGATGACAAGTATCACTTCAAGCAGGGTGAAAAAATTACACTTTCCATCCAAATGTCATTCACAGTAGATGGAAATCTTACCAACATATAAGGAGGAGATTCAGGACCATCAATGAGGAACATTGACTTGTAACTCCTAAGACTGCATTCTCAAACATCTCGCGCAGATTTGGAGATACAGGTTTCAACATATGTGAAGACAAGTATGACAAAGATTTCCTATTGAAGACAAGAAAAATATCAATCTCTAATTCTAAGCATGATGATCATCACAAAATAACAGTAACAATTAAATGTATTGTATGATATATTCATGTTCAATAAATCCATGGCATGATATGTTATCTAGTAGGTTCATCATTTGTGGCTTGCGCTATTCAGCACGTTGCCGACAATCCCTCTCCAAGCCATTTTGTCTTCGGCGCTTCTTGTAAAATCTGAGTTGGTGGTGATATCAGATGTGTTTTGTCTTAACACCGCTACATATGTGGTGCATTGTCTGCCACAAGCTCTTGTCGTTTCTATGAATCCAGATGTTGCTAATTTTTCTAGTCCATTTTGTCTCCACACATGGCCAAAAACTTCATTTGCCTTTTCTTGATGTTCTCTATAAGATCTTTTTCTTTTCTGATTTTCACTGAAACTTCCCTGTTTGGTACTTTTGCTGTTCAAGAGGATTTTCAATATTCTTCTACATATCCACATTTCAAATGCTTCTCAACAGTTGTGACATTGTGCATCTAATAGTGTGGAAAAGACATGTGTCTGCGCTATTTGTAACTTTATGCCTGTTTTCTGTTTTGAACTGAAGACAACAGCTCTAATATTGTGCAATGTTTGTTTTGCTATCCTTTGCTTTATTTCAGTAGCGTCTTTGTGCCGAGGCATTTAAACTTTGTTACTTGTTTTATAGCCTCTCCTCTAATTGTTAAATTGAAGCACATGTTATGATCTTGTTTACAAGCTACCATGCATTGTTTTTTTCACGTTCAGTAACAATCCTTTTGTCTCGCTTAAGTCTATTAATTTGTCTAACATTTGTTGGACATCATCTGGCATGTATGCCATGAACACGGCATTACCTGCGCATCTTATGTCGATCAGGCTAACGCCACCAATGCTTAAACCTCTTGTTTTCAATTTCACGGAGGATGATTTCGCTTTATAAACTGAAATGGTCTCGTGAGAGAACATAGCCTTGTCTCATTCCCTTCTTGACGTTAAAAAAATCTTATGTCTTGTTATCAACTTTGACGCAAGCTGTTTGGTGCCAGTATAGGTTTCTTATCAGTTTACGGTCTTTATTAATCCATTAGGGTTGTGCGTTTTACGGACTTGAAGGCTTTGAAATAGTCGATGAAGCAAAGGGATAATTTTTTCTGTATTAGAATTGACCTTTGCATGATCATTTTAAGTGTAAAAATTGTGTTGAACTGTTCTTTTCCTATTTCGGGTGTTAATTTATTTTGCATTCTTTTCATTATAATTTCTTTGTTCCCTGACTCAAGATACTAATGGTTCCATATTGATGACAATCTATTGCTCCTGGCTTTTTCAGTAGAGTGATAAACACAAATTTTCTAGTAGATTACTCTTGACATAAAACAAACAGTTCTTATTAAATATTGACAGTTTTTATATTTAAAGCAGGCATACCTCTCTATGACCTCAGGGCTTTTTTTTTCCTTTTATGTCAGACATTCATAGATGCACAAAGTTTTAATATTTCTTTAACTTTAAGAAACCTAACCATAAGCCTATTTTGTGTTAAACAAGCTGCATTAAGTTCACAATAACCAATGATCTCAGAATAGAGAAGGTGCTACTCTCTTGAAAGTGAAAGAAATGACATTGAATAATATCTAAAGCCCCACAGAAACAAAGATGAGACAAATACAAGGAATAGACAGAAAAAAATCCCGGCCACAACAGGGATCGAACCTGCGATGTCTGCATCGGCACCCATCGCCTCGACATGAAAGGAAAGCGCGTTGCCAACTGAGCTCACTTCATAGCAAAGTCAGGTCAGAATAATAAAAAAAAAAAATAAAAACCTACATTTAAGTTTAAGTTAAGTTAAAGATGATGTCATATACCTTATGTGCTGCCCAAGCACCACGAGCACAATAGTAATAGTAAAAGTAAAATATTTTTATAGCCACTTTTGCAGAAACATGAATGTACTTTACATTAAAAGTTGAAATTATTCTTAAGAAGATACATTTAAATTTCAATGGTACATTCCAGACACATTTAATGAAGCAATAAAACATTATTCACTTTACCTGATATGTCCTGTTATCTGAAACATGCTATTGTGAAGCCAATTCTTAAGAAACCATCTTTAGATAGTGAGCAACTTAAGAATTTTAGACCTGCGTCTAACCTAAGTTTACTTTTTAAAGTAATCGAAAAGACGTGTAACAAAGGATGAACCAATATCTCATTGAAAATTTCCTTTGTTTCCAAATTTCAATCTGCTTACCGACCCGACCATTATACAGAAAGTACATTGATGAGGGTACACAATGACATTGTCAAATATCTTGAAAGTTGAAAATCTGTTCTCTTGATCTTATTTGACTTGACACAATTGACCAGAAAATGCTATTAAAAAAACTCAATGAAGATTTCAAATTTAGTGGACAAGTCTTTGACTGGTTTAGATTTTACTTGTCTGATAAAACACAATCTATAATGATTGACCATAAATTTGAATCTAATTCTGTCCCCCTAAAGTATGGTGTACCTCAAGGTTCAGTTCTTGGACCGTTTTTGTACACCCTCTACACAGAACCCCTTAGTGCTATTATAACCAGCTTCAATGTTGATTATCACATGTATGCTGATGCCATCCAGCAGCTCTATTTCCCATTTTGTATCGATGATGAAATGTTTGTCACCAGAAAGGCTGAAGAATGTATTATGGCAATTAAGTTATGGATGATATCCAATAAACTAAAATTGATGAACACAAACTGAAATTATGCAATTGAGCAAGAAAACTTTGAGTAAAAACGTTGTGTTAAAAAAAAAGTTAAAATAGCAGAATCAAGTATTGATCTTACAAGTAAATATGTTCGAAATCTTGGTTGTTATTTAGATCATGAACTTCTGATGATAGAACATGTTACTAAAACAATTCAGAGCTGCAATTTTCATTTGAAGACTATTAGCAAGATATGATTTATTTTAGACCAAGCAACAACAAAAATGATTGTCATATCACTTTGTCTTAGTCTTATGGATTATTACAATGTTTTCTTAACATCTGCACCAAAATATTTGATTCAGAGATTAAAAAAGCTTCAGATTAAGGCGGCTAGGCTAGTTAGCTTAACTAAACAAAGTGAGCCAATTACGCCAGTATTAAAACAACTACACTGGCTCCCAATAAGTTACAGGATAGATTTTAAGATCCTTTGTTATTGTTACAAATGTTTAAACGGTCTTGCCCCATGCTATTTACAAGAGCTAGTCAGTTTTTTACCAACACAATAGAATATTAAGATCATCAAATTCTCTCTTGCTCCCCATGCCAATTAAACAATCATCTTTTATTGAAAAGTCATTCAGTCATGCAGCCCCTCTTTTATGGAATAATATCTCTTTCAAAACTAGAAGCAGCCCTTCATTTCAAACTTGTTTAAAGAATCTTAAGACTGAACTTTTTATGAGAACTTTTTGTTCCTCTTAGTTTAAAAGCTGTTTTTATTAAACTTTTAGTGGTTTTTTAAAACTGTAACTAGCATAAATTGTTTTGTTTTTTTTGGTTTTTTTTGTTTTACTGTGCATTTTATATAATCTGTAATTGTGTCAATGCTATTTTACTGTAGAGCGTTTTTGAGCATTTCAGTGGATGAGAAATCTGCTCAATAAATGCATTATTATTAGTAGTATTATTCAAATTTGGGCATTGTATTTCAATTCAATTATTTACAGGAGGTATTTCCTACAAAGATGTGTTTTACAATGCCTAAATTTGAATAATACTACTAACAATAATGCATTTATTGAGCGCTTCTGATCCACCCAAATGCTCGAAAACGCTTTACAGTAAAATAGCATTGACACAATTACAGATTATATAGAATGCACACTAATTAAAAAAAACAAAACAATTTATGCTAGTTACAGTTTTAAAACCACTATATTTCAAGACTTGTTGCAAACCTCACTGATGGAGGTAAAGCATTCCATATTTGCAGTCCAATTTTGACAAAACATGTCATTTGAGTTTTTAGAATTGAAAAGTTTACTACAAAAGTCATTTTTGTTTTCTTTTTCTTGATGAAGTGGAATATATCCATTGCTTTTGGTCAGAAAGGTATTATGCAATTTCTGACTACAATAGATTTGAGATAATATAGAAACAAATTATAAGCCTTACCCCACCACATGAATCCCAGAATCTTTGTGTAAATGTTCAAGAGTTTCAATCTTCATGAGATCTTCAATAGTTCTGATGTTTGGGCTACTTGATGATACAGAAACAGTATCTGAATTCATCATGACAGTGCTCTTGATAAGTAATTGTTGAAGTTGTTTCAGATCTGATTCCATACCTCGTCCTAGAAAGAATAAAGATTATGATTTTAAAGTTTATAACAGTAGAAACACAGTGAAGAAACTTAAGTAATTCAAAGTACCTGTGTAACTGTGTGTAGAAGAGAGAGAAAAAGACACAGACACAGAGACACTGTTACACAGATAAACAGGTAGGCAGACGAACAGACAGATCTATATGATTAAAATTAGATAACTACTAAAGGGCCCAATTCACGTTTGCAGAATACATATATAATATATATGTATATATATATAGAAAGAGCGCCGATGATCCGACACTGTCCGTCCACGCAAAAGTGTCGGATTATCGAGTTCGTCGGATCTTCGGATCTGTTATTATTATGACCCTGTCTGGCACTTTCATTTCATTCAGCTATGTCATGTCGGGTAACCTACTAGTATAACAGAGGCCAATAGATCTGTCTTTCTTATAATATTATTTTATAGTTGGGGGGTGGGGTGGGGGAGTGTCCTGAGGAAGGCATTTTTACCACAAATCGTACCATTCTCGTTTATTGCACTACTGGATGGAGCAGTTCAATCCCTTCACATGGATACCATAAAAAAAGCTCAGTATCGGTTATTTCATTTTATACGATTCTTTTTAGAAACGATACCGGCTTAACCTTCAAGAGATCAGTTGTACCAAAAAATCCGGAAATTTTGTCAAAAGTATAACAAGTTGGTAGTCATTTTAATCACCACAAAGTGTGCTCTATCCGAAAAATGTACTTTTGAGGAATTATTTTCAATATTAGCTAAGATCAGCCGAAAATTACAGGAAACATTTTGCACATCGATTATAAGAAAACGCCATCCCAATATGAGTATAAGAGACCTGGAGCAACATGAAGTATTTGATAGCTTCTCAAGATTGTATGATGTTTCAAAGTGTCATATTATTCTTTTATAGCTATATATGTGAAAAAACATTCAAATAATGGAGAAAAGAAAATTTTGAGGTTACTTTTAGACAGCGATGTGCGATCTACTTTTTTTATTTATTGTCCGATTGTCCCCAATTTTGGTTAATAGCATCTACGACGCATTAGAAAATTTCCCCCAGTAGCGATTTTCGATATCTTTTCCAATTTTTGCAAAAGGATTTTTTTTTGTGATTTAATTTAGGTTGCTATATTTACATTTTCAAAAAATTCATAAAATCAAAACCATTTAATTTATCCCAAAAGGCTACTAATGTCGGCTAGATACTGAATGGAATAAGATATGTGCAAAATTATAGCCAAGTCTGTTTAAAACTGAAAAAAAAACCGATTTGAAATGAAGTTGTAGGTATTTTCGAAATGAAAATCCATGATGGCAGCGTTACCATGGCAACCATATGATTTTATTTATTTTTTTTTAAGTACAATGGTAGTGGTTAAAATTGTCTATATTAAATCATTTTTAAAAACATTTTCAGGACCCGCCCCTCCCCCTTAACAGTTGAATGTGGGAAAGGATGTGAGTAGGATGGGGTGATGAAGTTGATGTTGTAGAGAACATTCTTCTGTGGACATCAATATGATGACAGACTAACGTTGCTATCCATCACCCTCCACATGTCACTGAAATGCCAGTTAAAGATTCTCTTGTTTGCCAACGAGCGATAAGGCTCCACACTGTTGGGAGTGCCGGCTGCGGGTAGGTGTGAAAGTTACTGTGCCTGTCCAAAACAGTGAGGCAAGGGGAACAATCTGAGTTTCTTACTTCGCCTTGTTTGCTAAGCGTCTGGTCTAGTGGTCAAGCTCAAACCGGGTGTCTCGTTGTCGAGTTTCATTGTCTGCTCAGTTACCGACCCTTGCCTCCAATAGGTACATGACACGTGTGAGTTAACGATATTGCATGTCAGTGTTACATCTGGTTTTCAGCCTTACGTCTCCTCTTCGTGGGGTGACCTTTAAAGTTTGACTGATCATTAACAGTACTGTACCTGCCCAAGAACTTGAAAAACCATGTTGGATTATTGAACAGTTTTATTAAATTAACAGTTTTGTTCCATCTTATCCTATATCGGAGTCTGAAAAGTGAATTGTTGGTTTATTGATACATAAAATTGAGGAAAAATTTGGTTCCCACTCTATTCTATCATATAGGCGAGGCGGTCGGAGTATCAGCAGTCGGATTATTGGCTCTACTGCGTGTATATATATATATATAAAACAGACAAAACACATTCTGTGAAAATGTACAATATGTGGGGAGACAAAGAAAGAATTTATAATCTGTTTATCTTTATACAAGATACCTACATGTAGATATCTAGATAGATAGATAGATAGATAGATAGATAGATAGATAGATAGATAGATTTAGATAGATAGATTTTATTTTTTGATTTGATTTAACCACATCCACAACTTTGGTGATTTCAGGGTTTTTGGTAGGATTTTTAATTTTGCCCGGACTGCCATGTAAACAGCCAAGGATCTTTAACGTGCACAGTGTTGTAATATGCACACAGGACTTCCTTTTTATAGTCCGTCTCCGATGGGATTACGCGTCAATCCACCTACCTGGACCAGAGGGGTAGATTTTGCTTGAAAAAATTGAGGATTTTTTTCAACCGTTGGCGGGCTCAAACTCACTACCATTCAGTTTAGAGGCTGACATCTTGCCTCTGGACTACCGAGTCCCTGATAGATAGATAGATAGATAGATAGAAAGATAGATAAATAGATAGATAGATGGATAGATGGAAAGATGGATGGATGGATGGATGGGTGGATAGATGGATAAATAAATAGAGAGATGAATAAACAGAGAGAGAAATAGATTGATGGGGAGAGAAATAAGAAGTAGAGACATAATGGACACATACAGATAACAATATATTACATTCAAACCTAATTAAACTAACAAACCATAAACATGTTAATTTCATTGTGCTCTGAAGGTAGCAGGTAAAAGATGTCAAGAGTATTTTCTACTCTAAATGAAAGTGTACAACCTATTAATTCATAATTGTGTTGCCATACCTCGTTTTCTATACCAGTAACTGAAATAATGTTCCAATTGATACTTTCTACTACATGTCGCAAAAAAGGTAACCCACCTACGCCCTGATTGTGAGAGGACTAGACATGATTTGGTAATGCAATTTTGGCACGGGATACAAGAATAGTGGTGGAAACAAGATGACTAGTTTCAAATAACCATCATGTCACGTTCACAGATTACATGTATTTAAATTTCGCACTAAAAATTCAGCTTTTCAACTTTCCACAGATTACATTTATTACAATCACATTACAGTGTATTGCAATCGCATTAGTCAACACCATCGTGAAACGTCATTAAATGACGTCACAGATCCCTGTGCCCATTTTCAGTCCTTTTGTTGTTGTTATGACAGTCAAAGGTTGATGCAAGGTGGAGCAACCCACACACTGCAAACAGGACACTTCAGTGGCTTAAAAATGTCTTTAATGACCGCATTGTCAGTAGGCACACTGAAATTGCATGGGCGTCGCACTCTTTAGATTTGAATCTGCTGTACTTTTTCCTCTGGAGGTACCTGAAATCCATAAACCAATTTAAACAAGAGATAGAGACAACCATCGCAAACATCGCTCCCCAAACTTGCAGAAATGCCATCAATAATCTTGAAGGACGTCTACACAGGTGTATGCGAAACAAAGCAGAGCACTTCGATCATCAGAAATTTTAGCAATGCCATTTTTCCTATTCACAAAGAGTCATGGTTCAAATCAATATTCTTTTTGAAAATTAACTTCAGCTCTTTCTGTTTTCATTTCGTGTTCGTTATTTTTGGAATCACTTTATTGTTCCAGGTTGTCAGAAGATTGTTTTGAAGTTGTCGGTTTGAAGCAATTCTTTAAATTTTTTTGTATTCCTCATTTATAAGTAAAAAGCTTTTGAGGAAATTTCATGAAGCTTTGCTTGCCTTTTTCACAACTGGGTCAATTTTCAAAATTTTGGCTGGAGTTCGGGCATTATGACATCCAACGTGGGTTACCTTTGTTTTGCGACACTCTGTACCTTAAAATATTAAAAATTTTCTTACAGCTGTATATTGTGTGTGTATGTACAATTCAGACATTTTTGTTTTTTTGTAACAAATATTTCTTAAGTCCTTTTTCATAAAAATAATACAACCTCAAAAGTGATCACAGGATGTTCCATCCATTCATCCTTCTCTTCGAATGACCCATCAAAGGCATAAAATGGTTCCTCTATTCCTTCATAATATTCACAGTCTTTTACTTCATGCCAGGCCTTGTATAATGGATTTTCCACAACGCACTCATCAAAATCTAAGTCAGTGACTAGGAAAACAAAAGTGGATAAATAGTGAAAATAAAGCAAACAGTATTCTAGTTTTAGTTAATGATGTCTGAAAAGCAATGACATGTAATAACGAAGTTGAAGATTACATTATAATAGTAATAGTAATAGTATTAAATTTAACATGCTCTCAGGTGCTTCACAGAAATCCCACAATTGCATACAAGCAATATAGATGCATTTTTATAATATCTACATTACAATGACTAATTACATACTCCAATATTGTCAATTGTTCTACTTGTCTTGGAGAAAATAAGTCAAAACAGACCTGACAGAAAACAACATGCTGCCTTGCAGGCTGGTCTTGGTTGACCAACGGCTAAAGGAGTTCACCCTAGCAAAAAATAACAAGGCCTAGTAGGGGCCTCAATGTGGCTGCCCCACCATCTACCTAGGGTACAGTGGGCCAATCACCTGCTTATCCAAAACCAAACTGATTCAGGGAAATAAATACGATATACCCGGATTGAACTTTTGAAGACAAACATGGAAAAGAACACGGACTGTGATTGTTGGAAGATGGAATATTAGGACAATAAATGGAAAAGAGTTAGATTTAGCTGAAGAAAGGGAAAAATTCAAAGTAGATATTTTGGCCATTACAAAAACAAAGAAAGAAAGACAAGGAATAGAAACTGTAGGACTAAATCATACTTTAATCTTCTTAGGAGTAGATGTCAAAGATAAAGCTAGAGCAGGAGTAGGTCTCCCAATGGATAAAAAAGCTACTAGAAAGTTGGAAATTTATAAGCCTACAGCTAATAGAGGTAAATTTTAAACCAAAAGGAAGAGAAATTAAATTATTAATAGCTTATGGCTCAAACGAAGACGTCACCAAAGATGAAAAGGATATCTTCGAAAACGATTTACAAATAACTGCAGAGAATCTCAAACTCAAACAGGAACAAATGGTTTTAGGATCTAAACGCTAGAGTAGGCAACAATGTAGAAACATCAGGAAGAGCAATAGGTAAAGAAGGAGAGACAACAACTTCTCCAAATGGAGAGAGACTAATAGATTTTTGCCTAAAGAATAACATGAAAATAGCCAACACTGTTTTTCCTCATAAAGATATCCACAAATATACAAGAGTAAATGAAGGTAGGTGTGAAAAGTCAATGATAGACTACATAATAGTTAGCAGCTCTCTTTTTTACAGTATATATTGGATGCAAGAGTAAACAGAGGGCTGAAATATTTAGTGATCATCACCTAGTGATTGCCAAAATGAGATTACTGACTGAAGAAAACAAACAGAAAAGGAAAGAGAAGAAAGCTACTAAACTCAGATTAGAGGAACTAAATAAACCAATAGTAAAACATATATATATATATATATATATATATATATATATATATATATATATATATATATATATATATATATATATATATATATATATATATATATGTAATCTAGGATAAAAAGATTTATCAGTGAAAGACAGATGGATTTGAATGATAATGATAGAACACAACAGAAGAAAAAATGGTAGATATATTTATAAAGAAACCCTCCACAGTTGTACTGAAGAGATCTGTGATAGGAAACAAATTAAAGGAGATATAAGAAAAGAACAGCATGGTGGAAAATGAGAATGTCAAGACTAAGATCAAAGAAAAGTAAGAAGCCCGGAAGAAATACTTGCAAACAAAGAGGCCAGAGAATAGGATAGATTAATGTGAGTAAAAGGTTTGATCTCTTATTGTTGTGTTTCTGATTGTGTCTCTTTCAGTTTTCCCTACTACTCGTCTTAGATATTTCAACTCAGCTGCTGTACTCTTCTGTATTCTCTACTGGCTAAGGTCCAGGTTTCGCTGCCTTAGAGGAGAGTAGGACAATAAACTGTGTTGTATACTGGCATTTTGGTTGTAAATGTATTTCCTATGTGGTTATATATAGTCATTGCCTTTGGATTCTCTGGCTGATTTCCTCTCTTAGTTTTCCCTCTGAGTTAATCATTACTCTTAGGTAATTGTAGCTTTGAACTTGTTCTAAATTCACTCTGCCCAATTTAAGATTTTGTGTTTTAGCTTCCCTAGTTACTAGCATTGTTTTGGTGTTCTTTGCATTTACTCTCATTCCTCTTTTTTTTTAGTGGCTTGAGCTTTGACATACCTACAGTCATGTTCTTCATTTTTGAGGATACCTTGTGACTGAATCCATAAATGTAAACAAAAGAGGACTTAGGATACAACCGTCTTACTCCTATATCTACATCAAATTCTTCAAATACATTTCCAGCTACTCTCACTGCACATGTTGGCTTATTGTAAAAACTTTCAATGGCTTCTATTACATTTTGCTCTACATTGTGTTCTTTTAAGGAATGCCATAGTTCGTCCGTCCTCACAGTGTCAAATATGCCTTTTCTAAGTCAATAAAACACAGGTGTAAGTCAATGTTTCTCTCATGGAATTTTTCTATTATTTGTCGAATTGTAAAATGTGATCTTATACGCTTCTTCCTAGTCTAAATCCACTCTGGTGTTCTTGAATCTGATCCTTTACTCTTTAAGACTTTTCCTTAGTCTCATTTCCAGAATCTTGGCATACCTTTTCCCAGTATGCTAAATAGTGATATCCCTCTATAGTTTGAGCATTCCATAGTTGATCCTTTCTTGTGTATTGGTACCACCATTCCCTTTTTCCAGTCGTCTGGCACCTGCTTGGACTTTCATGCTTGTTGACATATATTGCATGTAGTTGTTTGTCTGCTTCTCTCCCTTGGTTTTTAATCATTTCTGGATAAACTTGTTCTGCTCCTGGGACTTTTCCTAATTTCACTTTTGAAGTAAAACATAATAAAAGGTCGTTGACCTCACTTACCTTAAGGGGGAAAAGGACCTATTAAAAAGAGGGAAATGCCAACTGTCTCAATTCCTTACGTTTACACCCAAAAGATATTCACAAAACACACAAATTGAAAGAAGATTTCACAATATTATGTTTTTTTATCTGCGATGTCAAGGCTACACATGGACCAAATGTTAAGAAGATTCACCAATTGGACTTTAAGAAAGATTCATTGAAGAAACCTGCCATTGATAAATATAATATAGATCTAGACTAATTATATATATATAATAATTATAATCGATTTTAAATTAAAGTCGGTGAAATTTGACTTACCTGAAAAAAATTCTTGAACTTTTAAGAATACTGTGGCCTTCCTAATCATCTGCACACAATTATTTAAAAAATCGTCCTGTAATGCGTGCAGATGTGAACCTTTCACATTAAACATACCTACATGAAATCAATCGTTTGATGAGTGGCGTTTGGAATCAAAATGCAGAAACAACTGGCAATTGCAGCTATTACAAAAAGCCAGCAGAAAAAAACAGAAAGGGTGCAAGAAGGCTTTCCCTTTAAAGAACGGTTTGAAAGCTTTTTGCAAGCCTTCAGCTGGCTAAAATCTTTTTGATCACCAGTAAATATGTCATTAAGAACTGAATGAAGATCATCAAAAT
>JAXRKP010001093.1:5000-70000 GCA_037039925.1 Doris montereyensis | reverse complement strand
ATCCAATAGCTCTGTCATGCTTCATGTTGAGCCATAATGTTGTCGTGGAAATAATCCTTTGGCATAAAACATTTACAGAGAAACATGGCTAGAGTATAATCGTATTCTTTTTCCTTCTTCATGCTATTGAAAATTGAAGATTCAACTGGGTCCAATGTGTTATGTGAGATCCTATTGCAACTTCGACTTATTGTTATTTCTGTTGGAAGGTTGAGTTGAATGATAGTGTTATTTATAAAGTTTCAAACTGACATTGACAATGTTTAAGTATCCCCCTCTAGAACGTACATGTATCGAGAAAACAAGAGATGAGAACTTATCATTGCAGTAGATGTAATTTTGGAAGAACTTATAGGCTTATCTAAGATTTTTTTTTAAAAGCTTGGCATTTTTTAAAATTTCAGTTAAGTTGTTTACTCTCTTCCTTATTGCATCGATAAATTTGTAATTTATATACATTTCGCACATTCAGTGTAAATTTTTGCCTTGATTGATACTTCATTCATTCTCTATCATTTCTTCTTTCTAGACCCAGTGAGATATAGATCTAGTTTTATATTTATCCTATTTTTCGTTCTTGTTTCCCATACTCACACGTCTCTCTTTCTTTCTTCTTTCTCTTCTCCTCTCTCTCTCTCTCTCTCTCTCTCTCTCTCTCTCTCTCTCTCTCTCTCTCTCTCTCTCTCTCTCTCTCTCTCTCTCTCTCTCTCTCTCTCTCTCTCTCTCTCTCTCTCTCTCTCTCTCTCTCTCTCTCTCTCTCTCTCTCTCGCTCTCTCTCTCTCTCTCTCTCTCTCTCTCTCTCTCTCTCTCTCTCTCTCTCTCTCTCTCTCTCTCTCTCTCTCTCTCTCTCTCTCTCTCTCTCTCTCTCTCTCTATCTATCTATCTATCTATCTATCTATCTATCTCCTTCTCACCTATCTTATTTAGTGACTTACTTATTTTCATATTTTTTATTTCATTCTAGATTTGAACCTTCCCATTCTCGCTCATTCTTCACACTCCCCTCTGCTACGTTTCTTATCATCACTGTCTTTTTCTTTCTTTATTTCTCCTTTATGTTTTTCTTCTGACATCACATTGTGTGAGTGTGATGCCTGAGGTAGTACTTAGATCTAGATTCTAGATAGTTCTCGTTTGTTATCTGACGAAGTGTTATACTCGATACGTCACGTGTTTGTTCTGTCTTTTTTAGTGGAGTTGTAACTTATTGTCATATTTCGCCATCCACAACGTTGGACGTTAGTTTCCACTGATAATAAAGAACAAATCTTGTCGTTTCTGTTCAGCAGCTCTAATCATACTATTATTAGTTTCTCACTCAGCTCAATGAATTGTTCACCTCTCTTTGTTTTTAGTTTTAGTTTTATTCGCTTGGTCCTGCTGAATGGGCTACATACAATCAATTGTATATTTTTGCAGGCATTACGTTAAATCCTACCATATATATTCCTTAGATGAAGTATCGGTATTTACAATTGCCCTTGTCATATCAAATACAAAATGCTACAAGTTTCTAATAGAAGCCACATTTAGATTATAGTGGACGTGTCTGGGCTATAAGCAGCTGTATGTATACATCGCGCTAATCCCCCCTTTTCCCCCAATACAGTACAGTAACCGTATAGAACGAACTGCCAACAGAAATAAAACTAAGCAATAGCACAAAGTAGCGTTTTAGCACTAAAATCTTCCCATTAAAGGGACATATATCATTTAAAAATTGATTAACTATAATTACATGTACCGGTATAATGAAATTCAAGATTATGCGCACATGACTTAATGCGTCGTGATTGAGTTAGTCTATATTAGGCCTTCATGCGTTGATATTATGAAGAAGAAAAGAAATGCAGGCGGGGAAAGGAGCTAATGAATAGATTTTAAAACCCTTAAAAAAAACCAAACAAACAAACGAAACAACAACAATAATAACAACAAACAAAAGGCAACAAAAAATAGCAACATGTGTTATCATCTGAATTCTAACCTACTGCACATTCAATATTTGAGGAGAGTTTGTTTTGTGCGTTTGTTTGTTTGCTGGTCTTTTTTGTCATTAAAATGTATCATTGAGCAAGGGCACGATGTACGCTTTCCATGTACTATCTAGACTTGATGTTCAATTGTCTGCAAATTATGGACTTGTTTAGCCTCTTGTGTAGTTACAGAAATGTCAATTTCAGTTGTTTCATGGAACAGTGTCAATAGATGTTTATATTTCGCTATGCTGTCTATGCCACATGAAATAGTATCTACCAATGCTCATTACATATACTTTGATAATGATGATGTCGTTATTCATGTTGTTTTTGTTGTTGTTTTTCACATGGGCGCGTGT
Organism: Doris montereyensis; assembly: GCA_037039925.1. NCBI lineage: Eukaryota > Metazoa > Mollusca > Gastropoda > Nudibranchia > Dorididae > Doris > Doris montereyensis. The sequence continues at coordinate 67,662 of JAXRKP010001093.1, read as the reverse complement.
ATTGGCATGTCCCTATCCGATCTCCAAATGGGACAGTGATAAAGAAATTAAAACGAAAGGGGGAAACAAAACATTATACTAATCTTTGGTTTGGTTTTTCGTTTATCTTTGCGGTTTTATTCGGTAGTTGAGTTGTCGTCCTCGGCCATTGACGTCACATAGGTCACAAGTTCAAGGTAGGAACACTCTGCAACAACAATGGCGTCCCCACAGAGATGATCCGGGGGTCCCAAAACATGTCGAAAAAGGGGGTTCTTTCAGGACCAAAACATGGCGGCTTCCATGGGCTTCAGCATGAAACACTACAAATAACTCTAGAGCGTGATTCTAACGCTTCTTTTCAGATATCCAATATCAGTAAAAACAATGCACTTCCATCGCAGAAAGAGGGTACGGCGTTGGTACCCTCCATACCATCAGCGATCGAAAGCATCGTCGAAGAGACGCTTGCAAAAAGTGTTGCCAATGACGCAAATCTTTCTTCTTGTCGAACAAAATCAGTGTTACACGTTACCAACGGGAGTACTAAAATCGCAGTCTTTGAGAGTGGTGACAATTCTTTCGAATGGATGAAATCAAAGGTAACGGATAACACCAGTGATTCTATTCAATGCCATAGTCAGGATTTTGAAAGCTTCGTTGGATCCGAGTCTGATATGCTCGAAATGGATGGGGTTGTTGGTGTTGGCAACGAATCCATCCATATCCCAACGATGACCATAGATTCCAACTTTCTGAGCTCTGACTTTCCTGATAATCTTAAAGACTTTGTGTTCTCGGTATCAGATAATCTGACAAAGACTGAATCAAATCCTCAGTTTGAATGCTCTGTGGTGGATGGTGCTCCTTCCCTTTCAACGCTTCTTGAAAATGAAGATTCCATTGCAGATAACCTGCAAGCTGCATATCGGCCAGCTAACAATCAAGAAAATGTTCAGAGGGTAAATCAAATGTTAAGTCACGTAGAGGATCCCACCATGAGTTTTACCATGTCAAAAGTCAAAGGAGAACTGTTAAAAAGTGATGACGTAGGCGTAGAACTAAATAATTTCACATCACTGAAGCCATCACCATCCGATAACTTCACAGTGAAACTGGAAAATCCTAATCGGCATGTCTTTCAGTCACATATAGTCAAAGAGGATGCTTTTATTCCATCTCCCATTGTTGAACAATCTTCTCTCACTACTAAAACACCTTCATTGCATCCAACTTCACTCTCAATGAAACATGTTAATAATCTATCAAATACAAATGACATTAATTTAAATATTGGTGCTGTGTCCAGCCTCTTGGGATTATCAGAAACTGTTAACAACTCTTCTGTTGATACCCGATCAGCCAGGGGAATTCCAAACATTGAGTTTAGAGAATTCAGCAACTTTACCAATGGAAAATTTGGCAGACGGGTAGTTTCTGCATTGAGTCCTCAGACTTCTTCTCTCAGTAACATTCAGGATCAAAATGTAAATGTAACTACAATATCCATATCAAATAATGACAAAGATTCTACTAAAATTTTAGTCGATACAAATCAAGGAAAGCAGAATCTCTATGTGATCAATGCGGCTAGTCTAGGTGACCAGAAAAGTACCAAGTTGATTCTTCATGAAAATCGTCCAATGTACATTGTCAACACTTCAGAATTGAATCAAGTTTCTGCAATACAAACTAACAACCAGGCTATGAGTAGTGATGGAACTGCCCGAACAACTGGTTTCCCTTCAGGCTCCAGCAACAAATGTACCAGGTAGGTTTAATGTCAATTTCAGGTTTAATTATAAACACATTATATTATTAAGTATATTATTTTAAGATAAGATACAGTCGTTTATCGATGATCGAAACATCTCCGCTCAGAGCAATTTGTTTGAATTATCGAGACATCCGGATTATCGAATCACTGGTCAAAGGGACATATTTTGAATCAGTGAAAACCCTCAGAACTTACAGAACTAGCTAGTAATGAAGGCCTGGTGCATTTTACGGGGTGACAGTACAACGATGCTGTTCACCACTGGCCAGAACTCTCTCTCTCTCTCTCTCTCTCTCTCTCTCTCTCTCTCTCTCTCTCTCTCTCTCTCTCTCTCTCTCTCTCTCTCTCTCTCTCTCTCTCTCTCTCTCTCTCTCTCTCTCTCTCTCTCTCTCCCTCTCCTCCCTCCCTCCCTCCCTCCGTCTCTATCTCCCTCTCTCTCTCTCTCTCTCTCTCTCTCTCTCTCTCTCTCTCTCTCTCTCCTCTCTCTCTCCCCCCAATACATTTTTCCGAGAACTACACTATATTTCTGTCTATTACTTCTACATTAATAATATCGATGCATTTTTAAAATAAATATATATATATTATATATATATTTGATTTATTTTTCAAGGTCCTGTGTCATTACTAGGCCTACCACTGTATTAGTACAGTGGAACCTCTCAAATTGGGAACCCGGGAAATCGTGAAACCCGGCCAATCAGGCATTCTTAATTTGTTGTAATCGGCATGCTTTGGTCTTTCTCATGCTCTTCATTGCCCCCAGAACAGCTTTTGATTTCCTTGATAGCTTCCCATTGTTCCTGTTTTGCTTTCCTAACTTCCTCTTTGGCGATAGTTCTTTTATTCACATAATCTATTCTATCCTCTGGTCTCTTTGTTTGTAAGTATTTCTTCCAGGCATCCTTCTTTTCTTTGATCTTAGTCTTGACGTTCTCATTCCACCATGTTGTTCTTTTCCTATCTCCTTTAATTTGTTTCCTACCACAGACCTCTTCAGTACAACTGAGGAGTTTTTCTTTATTAAATACATTTGCAACTTTTCTTCTATTGTGCTATCATTCAGATCCATCTGTCTTTCATTGATAAATCTTTTATCCTAGATCGTTATCATGTACCTGTTTTACTATACATACTGTAAATTTAGTTCCTCTATTTTGAGTTTAGTAGCTTTCTTCTCTTTCCTTTTCTGTTTGTTTTCTTCAGTCAGTAATCTCATTTTGGCAATCACTAGGTGATGATCACTAAATATTTCAGCTCCTCTGTTTACTCTGCATCCAATATATACTGTAAAAAAGAGAGCTGCTAACTATTATGTAATCTATCACTGAATTTTCACACCTACCTTCATTTACTCTTGTATATTTGTTGATATCTTTATGAGGAAAAAAGATGTTGGCTATTTTCATGTTATTATTTAGGCACGAATCTATTAATCTCTCTCCATTTGGAGTTGTTGTCTCTCCTTCTTTACCTATTACTCCTCCTGACGTTTCTACATTGTTGCCTAATCTAGCATTTAAATCTGCTAAAAGTATTAGTTCCTGTTTGTGTTTAAGATTCTCTGCAGCTATTTGTAAATCATTTTCGAAGATATCTTTTTCTTCTTTAGTTGCGTCTTCGTTTGGTCCATAAGCTATTAATAATTTAATTTCTCTTCCTTTTGATTTAATATTTACCTCTTATAGCCGTGGGCTTATAAATTTCCAACTTTCTGGTAGCTTTTCATATCTTTTATATGCACTAGGAGGCCTACTCCTGATCTAGCTCTGTCTTTGATATCTACTCCTGAGAAGATTAAAGTATGATTTAGTCCTACATTTTCTATTCCTTGTCCTTTTTCTTTGTTTCTGTAATGGCCAAAATATCTACTTTGAATTTTTCCATTTCTTCAACTAATTCTAACTCTTATATCCATTTATTGCCCTAACGTTCCATGTTCCAAAATCACAGTCCATATTCATTTCCAAGTTCGTCTTCGAAAGATTAAGCTGGTTACATTATACTTATTCTTTCTCTGAATCTGCTTGGTTTTGGATAAAGCAGGGATTAGCCTACTGTACCCTAGGTAGATGGTGGGGCTGCCACCTTGATCCCCCTACCAGGCCTTGTTATTTTCTGTCAGGGTTAACTCCCTTAGCCTTTAGTCATTCAAGACCAGTCTGCAAGACAGCAGGTTGTTATTTTCTGTCAGGGTTAATTCCCTTAACCTTTGATCAGTCAAGACCGGCCTGCAAGGCAGCAGGTTGTTTTCTTTCAGGGTTAACTCTCTTAGTCTTAAGTCAGTCAAGGCCTGCCTGCAAGGCAGCAAGAGACTCATGGAGGATGGGATCATCTACTCACCGTACAGGTGCCTACCTGTCCACTGCCCGTTTTAATTTTTTAATATGTAAAAATAAAACAAATTTGTTTTTGTTTTTGTCAACATATATAATGTTCATAACATATTTTATTTCTTGGTTTGTTTTCATTGGAACATTTAAAAAATAATTTCTGATGGCTTTGTTTTCTTCCACAGGCTTTTTCTTTGCCAATAGTCAACTCCCCGTAACATGGTTCAAACCCTACAAGTTCAACCAGCTGAAAAGACTCATGATATACAGGTAGAGCAACATATAATTATGTCAAAAGAGTTTTGTATATATATATTTTGAGCCTAAATAAGATTGTTCATTAGAAAAGACATCAATCTAAATTATGAATTCTAGGGGATAATACGAAGGAGCCACAGTCGAGTGAAGTCAAAGGCGAAATATGACAATAAGTGACAACTCCATTAATAAAGACAGAACAAACACGTGACGTTTCGGGTGTAAGCCTTTGTCAGACAACAAACGAGAAATATCTAGAATCTAGATCTAAGTACTACCTCAAGCATCACACAATGTGTTGTCAGTAGAAAAACAGAAAGGAGAAAGAAAGAAAGAAAAAGACAGTGATGATAAGAAACGTAGTAGAGGGATTTTCTCCTTGGTAATAAAATAGTGTGTATTCCGTAATAATAAGAAGCCGTGAAAAAAGTTGCTTCACAAAGGATAAAATGACTTCGACAGCTTGGAAAGCATCAGCTAGTGCTAATTGGAATTTTTTGAAATTTCAGATATATAGAAGTTGTTTACTCTGTTCCTTATTGCATCGATACTTTGTAATTTATATACATTTCGCACCTTCAGTGTAAATTTTTGCCTTGATTGATACTTCCTTTCATTCATTCTTTATCATTTCTTCTTTTCTAGACCCAGTGAGATATAGATCTAGTCTCATAGTTATCCTATTTTTTCATTCTTGTTTCCCATACTCACACGTCTCTCTCCCTTTCTTTCTTCCCTGCCTTTTTTTCTTTCCTTTTTGTCTCTCTCTCTCTATTTCTCTCCTTCTCTCTATCTCCTCCTCACCTTTTATTACTTACAACTTATTTTCATATTTACGTTTCTTATCATCACTGTCTTTTTCTTTCTTTCTTTCTCCTTTATTTTTTCTTCTGACATCACACTGTGTGATGCCTGAGGTAGTAATTCTAGATATTTCTCGTTTGTTGTCTGGCTTAAGGGTTATACCCGAAACGTCACGTGTTTGTTCTGTCTTTATTAGTGGAGTTGTCACTTATTGTCATATTTCGCCTTTGAATTTTAGGGATTTTTCACAATGCAAAAGAATAGAATATGAATTTAAAAAAACATTTTTGGATGATCATATATAGATCTATATTTAATAAATGAGAAAATTGAATATGTGTGAAATTTTTAACTCAAAATATTCATACATTTTGACAAATATATTTGATCATAAAACATGAACATATGTCATGAGTGAAATCACTACATGTTTTCATTGTGATACTGGTGTATTGAATTATGTTAGAATTCGCGAGGATGTAAAGTTAACTAGTTTTTAAACGATGGACTCTTTCTTTCATTTTCAACTTAAAGGGTGGTTGGCAGGTGTGGTACTGGTAGGTCCTACTTCTTTCCTTTAATTTTTTCAGATACATATCTTTCATCTTGCTGTGTTCCTTTTTATAAGATCACATATATATATATATTATATATATGGTGGACAAAGTAAATTCCAATCAAACATCTTTCAACATTCATATTATTGTAAATCTCCCTTTTCTGTTCAACTTTTGATTACATGACTGCTTACCTTCTTCCATAAATATATGTTTTCACATATAGACAACAGAATGGTTGAGGATGAATCTTTGATTTTAAATTGTTTTGACATGTATTTTTTTTTGAAAAATAGACCTGTCTGGAATTATTTGGGGTTGTTAGTTGTTTTTTCTCACCCACTACTTACGTGTTCGTGTCTTTTACTTTCTTTTCACTTTGCACAAGAATCAAAAAGCCAGCCAAGAAACTTTTTGATGTGCTCAGAGTCAGGCTGCTTGAAAACTTTTAGGAAGGCATCAAAATTAAAAGTTCATAAAATGTTGCATACAGGGGAGCGCCCATACAAGGTAATCCATCAATACTTTCAATATATAGCCAATTGTTTTAGACAATGATACGGTAATCATCATGTACACCTCAAATAAACAGTATACTTTGTACCCTTTGCCCATCATGTCATACTGTTGAGGTTTTGTCTCAAGTAAGAAAAGTCTTTGAGCAGATTTTTTGCTATCTAATCATGTATGGTTTTCATAGAGATAGAGAGAGAGTATTTTATTTTCTTGCATGATTTTTTGGGGGGTTTCTTTTCTCTGTCTTATTTGTTTTGTCTGCAAATGTTGGGACAATTGTCTTGATGGCACTGATACTATTGGGACAATTTTGAAACCTCCACAATCAACCACAGTGGTTGAGTATTTATTTATCCCCTGTAAGGCTGGCCTGCAGGCTGACTTCAATATCGATTGATAATTTCCTTCCGCTGTGCATCAGGCTTCCCAAAACCCGTCTGCACGGGGCACCAAGAGTTTCTCGGTTTTTCGCCATGCTGACGAGGCTGTGGAGCTTGACCACGACGTACCTATGATTGTTGTGATTGTTTTTGATCTTAATTACGGTGACATACGAGCAATTAAAGTTATTGTTATTGTCACCGTGTTTAGATTGCATTGTTTACTAACAATAACATCTATTACAGCCTACTTTTAATGAACATGAAAAGGAATAATACTGCAGTTGGCCTATAACTAGGGAAGAGAAATATGAAATAGATGTAATGAAAGTCCTAATTCTAATAGATTGAAGATTTCCACAGTGACTCGTTTTCTGTTTGCCCACCCTTCATAAGCAACAAGGAGACATAGAAACAAGTAAACACTAATAGAGCCAATGGGACAGCAACCCATCGCGCACTTTCCATCAACAGAGCAAGCCTCATATCAACAATACAAAAAGAAAAGACTAAAAGAAAAAAAGAAAACAAAATACAATTGTCATATATATATATATAGAAGAGACGGAGAGAAAGGAGGAGGGATAGAAAGGGAGAGAGAAAGGAGGGAAAGGAAACAAAATGGAGACATAAAGAGAACAAGGAAGGTAAAGACAGATAGAACGAAAGGAGAGCAGCACATTCAGATGAGAGAGAGAAAGGCAGATGGTGTCATGCGGGAGGGGGAGGGGACATCACGTGGCTGCATGGTCAGGCTTTACTCCAGTCATTCAATAGAAGAGTTGCTGGCTGTGTCAAATATTATGTAGTAGAGTTTCAATGAACAACATTTATCTTTATTTTTACAGGAATTATTTTCATCCTCACATCTAAATAAAATGATGGAACACTAATACTAAATGAAATGTCCAACAGCCTTTCGCTAATCCCATGACCGAGTTTAGTGTGCATATGTAACACAATCCATGATGAAAGAAACAGCCCCCGTTTTATTGCTTTCACAAGTGTGTACCGCCTAGCTGTGGCAAAACGCTCTATCCCAGACCTAGCACCTCTCCTCAGCAAAATGCTTCCCATGTTTTTGAAAACTCCCTCCCACTACCTATGACTATCACTAGTATCACTCTCTCTTCTCCTTTACAATGACATGAGTGGCCATCGTTCTGTATTCTTGTTGTTCCTTTCCTACAGTTCAATAGTAATCCTCCTCCCAAACAGCCCCCACCCCTTAAGCTATCCAGTGGTTTTCCACATCTTCCCCCACTTCTCGATGTAAGCCTCCCTCCTTACTCCTTTTAATACAGTAGGAAGATAGACTTTTGTCTCCCACCTACACTGTCCCTGTCGTTGTCCCGTCGCAAATATACCGCCGCTTACAGGCTTTGTCCTACTTATCCAGATACCTGTAGGTTTTCAGTGCCTTCAATAAATTTGTATTGTTTTCATTCTAGAGTTATATCCAGGGTGTGGTCAAAGAGATTTTTCAGCTTCAGTAATCGCATTTTAGTCTAATTCTTGATTCCATCTTCATTTATTCTTTTAAGAGTGAGTGTCGCTTCAAAAGTTGTTATAACATGAGCTTAACCATCAACACAGCCCAAACCTGGCCTACTGATTGAAAACCCTGAACATGGTTTGTAACTATGAGGTGAGGGGTTGAAACCTATTTCTTACTTTTTTGCTTTCATTTGTTCTTCCTTTCAAATGAAACTCTACCCAAGGAAGACCTAGAATGAGGAAAGTGTTGTTTTGGACAGCCACATTTTGATAATCAGAGCTTATCAACTTGGTAGCTTTTAAAGTCTGTCTCCTTTTTTTTCCTACTTACTCAAAAATGGAAGGATTGATTTGATTTACAATATCCAACTCTCACTGAGCACACAGAACCTCCCTTTTTAAAAACAGACACCTACCTAGGCAGAGGAGTGTATTTTTTTTACATAATGTTCTGTTTGAAAATATTTTTCTTTGCCTATGGTTAGGTACTCATTCGCAGAAAATTGAAGATATTGAGGAGTAAGAAAGAAAGGAGGGAGAGAGAGATAAGTAGACATTGTGACTCAAACATCTAGACGACATGTACATTCCCCCCCCCCCTAAAAAGAACTCACACACACTATTTCAGTGTACCTTATTGGGATGTGAATGGGCATTTACACACACAAGCTAAAAGGCATTTTCTCATGAGGAGAAAGGACTTTGTGGTGAGGTGTTTAATGAGTAAATCTTTCATCTGCTAATTATTTGTGCTAAATGCTAATTATTAAGTCAAGACACCTCTGCCCTGTTTTGATAATGAGTCTTAATGAAAGTATTTTGTTTATGGCTTATATTGGATTTGATGTCACTGCATGAACACGGTCAAGATTGTGACTATGAAAACAATTTTCCAGAATGTGTACTCTCTTAGCTTTCGTCTCTGGTATTTTTGAGCTGGTCTGGTATGTCTGTTTTCTACTTCCTTCATTTCCTTTATCATTTGTAACTCTTTGCATTTTTTTAGAAGTTTTGTTGTATTCTCTCTGTCTCTTTCAGGATGTAAATCTTTCAGTTTTTCTCTGATTTCAGATTATTTGTCTCTGTTGTTTCTGTCTGTCTGTCTTCTTACTTTTTAAATTTAATTTTCTCCTTAAGTGCTTTTATCTCTCTCTCTCTGATTACAGTTACACATAACAAGATATTATGAATCAGAGATGAAATGGGTGTATGGTCAGCCAAGACTCAAAGCATGCCCATTCACTGGTAACTATCATCTATTTTCATTTTTGGAAGCACACTGATCACAGTACTGTCCCATTTTTAAGAAATCCTTTGTCTTTAAAACTGAAATTCTATGTGACTGGTGGAACTGACTGAGCCCCTTGACACTACTCACACTGGGAAATTTCAAACTAAATTGTCAGAACCCTTTTTATTTCCTTTTAGATTTTTCAGACCTTCAAATTTTTCAGTCTGAAAACTGCTGACACATTCATTGTGGAAATAGGCTATCACACTTTCAATACAGGATAGCTTTTCACCTGTTTACTTTCCTCTATGTGGTTCAATAGTTCCACTGTCACTAGCGTTTATCAGTTTCATTCCTCAGGATAATCGAAGCTAAGATGAATTCTTATCAATCTAGATCTAGTTATACCTATGTTAGGAAGGTTAATTTCAGATGGCTTTATGTTATTAATGTGAGTTCAAACATGATGCAGGAGGCAAATGATCATGTCATAAGAGAAGAGTGCACTAGTGCACATAGATCTGTTAACAAGTTTAAAATGTTTGTGAGTTTCAGACTTTGTTTTTTGATGTGACATTTACATTCCTGAATTATATGATGGAAGAGGACAGTTTTGACTTTCAAGTCAATTTCCATACTTTCGTTATTGAACTGTTAATATTTTCAATATTTATTTCTCATTCCTGTCCCAGTGTTCGCAGTGTTGCTGTCTGATGACATATTTAATACATGTTATGATTAATGGATCTACCTCTTCATACAAGCATGATGTGAAATTAATACAGTTCTGTATAACATTATCTCAGATTCTCACAAGGTGCTTTCTTTAATTATCCTATGGCTTGATTTTTTTTAATTCGTTATGATGTTTATAGTTTACTCCTTTTTCTCGTCCTTTGTTCAATTAGGGTCTACGCACATGGGCCTTTGCCACAGCCAGTAAGCTGAAAAGACATCAGACAAAACACACTGAGTACGCAAATGGCAGTGTCCCAAATTTTTTATTTTCATTCTAGAAGCATTATCAAAGATCAGAGCATCTCAAGGGCCATTTGATCACGCATAGTGGAAAGCGACCATTTGCTTGCCTGATTCCATCTTCATTTATTCTTTGAAGAAGGTAATTAATAAGTCCCTTAGCCTTTGGTCATTCAAGACCAGCCTGCAAGGCAGCAGGTTGTTATTTTCTATCAGAGTGAATAAAAGAGAAGCTCCCCTATTAGCCTTTGGTCAGTCAAGACCTAGAATGACCTGCAAGGCAGCAGGAGACTTGTGAAGGGCGGGAATCAACTCCTCATCTACTCCCAGTGTATTAACATAAGGTGCTTACCTATCCACTGCCCGGTTTTTGTCTCATGTTATTATCAAATGTTCCTACCAATTGATGAGATAAATCTTCACTATTGATATTTTGATTATAATCCCTTACTACTGTGAATCCGCAAATTACTTCCAAATTCTCCACTTTCTTTGAACCTTTGACGATGAACAATTTCAGCCTACACATTCGTCCATTCACACAACTACACCAGACTCACTTTTCAGTGAACAAAAAAGATAATAAAAACATCGACTGGCCGTAAAATGTTCTTCTGTCAGTCCTTGCCTGATATTCAGGGAGATGAAGTCTGGGCTCACACTCGGGCAGATGAAGTCTGGGCTCACACTCAGGAGATGAAGTCTGGGCTCACACTCAGGAAGAAATGGAATAGTCTGGGCTCATTCCTGATAATCACTCAATTCTTATCAGATGAAGTCTGGGCTCACACTCAGGAGATGGAGTCTGGGTGCTCATAATGTTCTGTTCACTTTAAAGGGAGATGGAGTCTGGGCTCACACTCAGGGAGATGGAGTCTGGGCTCACACTCATTATTGTGAATTCTGGGCTCACACTCAGGAGATAATGAGTCTGGGCTCACACTCAGGGAGATGAAGTCTGGGCTCACACCAGAAGTCCAGGGGAGATTTGAGTCTGGGTTTTCTCTTCCTCTCAGGAGATGGAGTCTGAAAAGGCTCACACTCAGGATCAAGATCAGATGGAGTTTGATCGCATAGTGGGAAAGCGCTTCACACTCAGGAGATGGAGTCTGGGCTCACACTCAGGGAGATGAAGTCTGGGCTCAGGGAGATGAAGTCTGGGCTCACACTCAGGGAGATGGAGTCTGGACTACTCACACTGGGAGATGGAGTCTGGGCTCACACTCAGGGAGATTCTTCAGTCTGGGCTCTGACACTCAGGGAGATGGAGTCTGGGCTCACACTCAGGAGATGGAGTCTGGGCTCACACTCAGGAGATGGAGTCTGGGCTCACACTCAGGAGATGGAGTCTGGGCTCATGGAGTGGAGTCTGGGCTCACACTCAGGGAGATGAAGTCTGGGCTCACACTCAGGAGATGGAGTCTGGGCTCACATTCAGGAGATGGAGTCTGGGCTCACACTCAGGGAGATGGAGTCTGGAATCAGGAGATGAGTCTGGGCTCACACTCAGGAGAAAGTCTGGGCTGAAAAGACATCAGACTCCAGGAGATGGAGTCTGGGCTCACACTCAGGGAGATCTGGGCTCACACTCAGGGAGATGGAGTCTGGGCTCACACTCAGGGAGATGGAGTCACTAACACTCACCATTGAGGCACTGGGGAAACCTTTGATGCTGGATCATACCCTCTACGTGGTCACTCAACCACCACCTCTGGCTCTATTCGCAGAGCTGGAGAACAAAGAAAACATTTAGGAGTCTTTAAAGACTCAAATGTATACGTATATCAATAATAATATCATTATATATAACAATGAATTGGATCATGAGGAGGTCTACCATAGTCGGGAACACTGAGATGTCCATTGGGATAAGCTGCTGGAGGGACCTAACTTTGCCTCTTGGAGGGGGTCAGGAGGGTTGGAGGTGGCTCAGGGTCAGGGATGGTGATAGTGTGTGCCCAACTATGGTAAGGGAGGACTACCATCGTTGGGTACAAGTGTAGTTTTCAGTGGGGTGGGCTGTTGGAGGCACTAACTTTGCCTTAGGTGAGGGCATGTTGGGGGGGGGGGGGGGAGGGGGTAATTCGGTGGTGGTGGGGGTGAGGCGGAACAGGGGATGGGTGGTGGTTCAAAGTCAGAGATGGTGATGGGGTGTGCCTGACTATGGTAGTCCTTCCTATGGTAGTCATTCCAGATGTAAATCTATCTCCATATGACTGCAATTCATCAATTCAGTCCTTTACTTTACAACACTACTACTGGCCTCACAATATATTTTATTCAGTTCAGCATGAATCAGAAACTGAAGCAATCTCCAGATACACGCTAGATCTAGATCTAAACACTGGTAGATCTACACATCTAACTTTACTAGAACCGATAGAGCATCTAATGTTGAAAACATAGAATTAGTAACATTATGGCCATCTAGGTCTAGTTTCTAGATGGAGATATGAACACACAACAGTAAACACACACACCTTTTTTATTGAAAACAGAGGAGGGCTGGAGTGGATGACCACGGATCAGAACTGCTCTACCCTTTGGTTGTTAAATATTACAATGCAGAAATTGGGAAGGCTGTTTCTGAACTGTTATATATTTCTTCTCCACCGGGGAAAACATATTCCTTATTCTGACCAGGCAATTCAAAACCTTTGGAATACCATGGGACAATTGTGTGGCATGTGGGTGCGACAATGTGGCATCTGTAATGCTTGGCAGACACAAGGGGGTGGCAGCTTTTATAAGAAAGGAGAATGAATATATCCTTATTCAAGGATGTGCATGTCACCTCCTTCATATTGCAGCGAAGAATGCTTACAATGAACTTTCTGTCAGGTGTTGATGACATTGTGATCAAGGTATATTTTTTCTTTGACAAAAGCTTTAAGCGTCAATGGGAATTCAACAAATTTCAGACTCAGACAGGAGTGCATCTGCACAAAATTTTAAAACATGGACCCACCCAATGGATGTCCTTGTCGAAATGAATGTGTGAAAGGCTCTTGGAGCAATGGCCTGCTCTTCATTCAAACAACAAAGACCAAATTAAGAGGATCATACAATTCTTCAGCAATCCTCTTTCTAAAGCAACTGCCTCTTCCTCCAGAATGCTCTGCCAGTTTTCATATCAACAAGTGTGTTTCTTCATATTTTATTGAGCTCATGATTCGCTTTGTGAAACCAAAAGTGATTTCAGAATGTCACAACATCTTTACTGTGGATCACAAAACAAAGGCCAATCAAAAGTATAGGCAAGATATTATGGTGGGGAAGGAAGTTTGTAACCATCTCAACAAACTCAAAGTTGAAGAGAAACTTTCTGCAGTTGATGATGAAAGCCATTTTTATCATGATGTGAGGGTGTTGTTTTTTTCTGAGGCATGTGGATACCTGACCAATAGTCTATCCCTGCAAGACAAAACCCTTGTCCATTCTCAAGCCTTAGACATCAAGGACCAGCTTGCACACTCATTCAATTCTGTTGAGTACTTTGCAAAGACATTCCCTTGCTTTGTGTCTACCAGTGAAAGAGATGCCCTGGAAACAGAATTCCTTAGATATCAAACTGACAAATTACCATCAGAAATTTTAAAGGAAGAGAGAGTAGATGTTGCCTGGCATTTGATTAGTCAAGTGAAGGATGCAGATGGCAAAGAGAAAGATAAATTGCTCTCTAAACTGATGCTGGCCATTTGTGACATTCCACACAGCAACATTTTTAGTCCTGCCAGGAAGGTGAAAACTAAATTTAGAGCCAGCATGTCTACTGAGGTATTGTCTTCTATAAGGATTCAAAGAGTATCAATGATCGCTAGGGGAGAGAGTTTGCTACTCTACTTCATTGAGCAAGGCTAAAAGTGCTCGTTACCTTGCTCTTGCTAAAATTGATGAAGCTGTCACATATACATAATGTTTATAGATTCTGGTATTGTGCTTTGGATGATCAGCTTATTTTGCTAGGGTATGAAATTATGAGTATGAGATGAACATAACATGTTGTGTTTTGATAGCTTTCGTTTATCATTTGATAAGAAACTTAACTATATTGATAAGAAATTGATATGTAGGTGTGTGTATATGAGATATCGACTGTTTTTGGTATTACGTATCATTACTATTCTTTTAGTCAGATTACTATTTTTGTTGTCCTCCATCACTGTTTCCTTATCCCATGGGTTGAAGCCCTGAAATTGTGGAGGAGACCTTTTCATATATTTTCACATCCAGAATTCAGCTGACTGTCAGCATCAATTTAAAACACTGAATAAAGCACATCACTTTAAAATCAAAACTTAGATCTAGATTAACAGCTTGTAGTTAAATTAGAAAAGCAAAACAAAACAGCCAAAAACATGAATGCTGACAGTAATACTCAAAAAATTGAGTTCATCCATTATTAAGATAAAGAAGGGGAAGAAAAGGATGATTAGACAAAAGGAACAGACAGGTAGGTGAGTTCAAATCATTCATGGGTGTTAACAGAATCATGATGTAGACTTAGATCTAGATATAGATCCAGAACCTGCCCCATCACTGGTGGGCTTCTCAGCTAGTATATTTTTAAAAATTGTTAAATTAGAGAAGATAAAATACTCAAATAAGCACCTTGGTATCAAGTGGTTGCATCTTGGTTTTATTTTATCTTCTTTTGCATTGTGATAAGGCTGCAACAACACCTTCACTGCCAAAGCAGCCTGTATGTCCACATCAAGAAACACGATGAGTCAGGAAAACCATTGTCTACCACTGTCCCATGGAAAAATGTGAGCGGCACTATGCCAACAAAGCTAGTCTACGTCAACACATCCTGGTCAAGCATTGTTCAGTTCCACTGAGTAAGCCTTATTGTTTTTACTTTTTTCCTTAACTATTGCTTTGCTTGATAGTTAACATTAGCACGCAGCCACTGACCATTTCTTACATTATTGGTCTCTTTTTTGTCTGATATCATGTGAACAGAGAGAGAGAGAGAGAGAGAGAGAGAGAGAGAGAGAGAGAGAGAGAGAGAGAGAGAGAGAGAGAGAGGGAGGGAGGGAGGGAGAGGAGAGGAGAGAAAGAGGGAGAGAGAGAGAGACAGAGAGAGACAGATAGACAGAAAGCCTCCTGAAGGATTTTTTTTACTTTTGAGTTAAGGTTTTTGCTTTTAGTATGTACATGAGTAACTGTCAAAATACAGTCGTCCTATATCATTGAACATTTGTTGCGTCCTTGGTTGCCATAGAAACGGCCGCCATCTTGGATTTTGACCCAATTTTCAGAATCTATCTCCTCCCTTTGTTATGAATAAAATCATTCAAAACCTGTGCAGGTCGTCTTTTCCATTCAATATCTAAAGAGCGACGTCGGTTTAAAAAAAAATTTTTTTCGTAGTTTTTTAATGAATTTTTGAAAATAATGTATATCACGAATGTACAAAAAACAGCATTTTTATTACAAAAATAATAATTCTCAAAAGTTTACATTATATTTTTTTTTAAATCGGACGTCATTGTATTAACATTGACAAGAGCAACCTGTGTGCTATAATATATAATACAAATCGTTCTGTAAATGGCAGAGGAGATAGAATTTTAGTGTGAAAAAACTACATTTCGAGAAAAATGCAAGTAAAAAATCAAGAGAAAATAACACAAAACAATTTCTTCAGACGGGTCTCCCTTGTTGTAGCAGCCTCCTTACTCTTTTGACAGTCTCTGGCATTGTTACTGATGTAAAGAGGATTATAAATCTAGGTTTAGATGTGCACTGTTGTGAAAACAGATGTCAAAATGACAAGTTTTTTTTTTTTTCTTCTATATCCTATGCTTGTGCTCAAGCAACCCTCTTACATCACACAGCGATGGTTTAAGCGACTAGCGGTGTCGGTAGAAACCAGTGATCTCAGTGTTGCCATATTTGGCGATTAACTGCCAATATACAGGTTTTTACTGCCATCTTCTCAGTCAGTGTTAGGGTAATTTACGTCAAAATTTTGACTGTTTTTACCTACCCTCGCCTACAAAATATTTTGTAAAATTTTTTTATGTCATATGGACATTTTTCTGTCATAAACTTGTAGGTAAAGGATTGTTCTACCCGAATATGCAAAGTACAGAAAATCAACCTTTTGGTCCCAAACTAGCCAGTCCAGGTGCCCCACCCCCCTTTAAGAAAGAAAAAAAAAATTATTACTAGCATTTGTCATTATTAGTTTTCTTCTTATTGTTATTTTTATTATTATTATTATAACTATTATTTTTATTATTGATGCTATCTAAATTATCTTTTTCTATTTGTTTTGTTAAGAAGGTTCGCAGCCCCAAGGTGCCATAAACTGGCTGAATCTGCTGGGCTCGGGAGATTCTTCCATCGACATTTCACTGTCACAGCATGCTGTAACTGATGGAGAAGGTACGTCATCTTTCCATGATTCGTTCTGTTGTATGAGCTTGTGTGTGTGATCGATTTCCTGAAACATACAGATTTTCTGTCAGTTCTTTGAATCCTGAAAATGATGGGAGCAATGCGAATGTCACTGTAACCCGTAAAAAAAAACTACCTTTCCTTCCATTGCAACGTATTCTCATTTAAGAAACCCCATGTTCTGACTTTATGTCCAATTATATTCATTACCCCATGCAGAGATACATTTTTGATTTATCACTACTTATTGATACATTTGTTGTTGTTTTTTAGTCAAAATTATATCCATTTCCAGGAAATATGACAATAGGTGACAACTCCACTAATAAAGACAGAACAAACACGTGACGTTTGGGTATTACCCTTCGTCAGACAACAAACGAGAAATATCTAGAATCTAGATCTAGATCTAAGCACATGACTATAGATCTAGATCTGGTAGCTATAAAAAAGATAAATAATGTAAACAACAAAGAGACATGGCAATGTGAACTATCTAAATAGCCGTGAATAATACAAAGGAGCCACAGTGGAGTGAAGTCAAAGGTGAAGTATGACAATAAGTGACGACTCCACTAATAAAGCAGAACAAACACGTGACGTTTGGGCTCCACTGTGGCTCCTTTATATTATCTATTTCAGTGAAGTTGGATTTAACACTTGCCTAGCCCTTTCAGAGATAGAGAAAAAACCTCATTGGAATAGATGTAGAAATAATATGCAAGAAAAACATTTCATTGGCAGTGCAAAAGCACTTTACATGGTAATCAATGTTTTATGGAGGAAATTCTGTATGTTTCAAACTCTACCATGGCACACTGCTTTCATAATAGCATTTTTGTGCATACCCTGTTCCACATGACAAAAGGCACTGCTTTTACTTTATAATGACTAGAAAATTGACAGTTGTAATTTTGTTGTCTTTCTCATGGATTCTGAATGCACTGCTTACTTCTCAGGTATGACTCAAGTTGCCTCACTCCTGGTCAAGATGCTGTCATGTCTGCTGATCTTTTGACTGGAGGTTTGTACTTGTTTTCGGATGGGATTTTTGTGTATGTGTGTACTTTGATGCTCATACTGCAAATGTTCTCTCATGGAAAAAAGCAAGGAATTATGCATACATGGGAATATAGGAGGAAACGGACGACTAAATCAAGCAGAATTGAAGAGGAAAATGGTAGAAATAGACTGATCCCTTTGAATCATGATAGTTATAGTGAATCATGATAGTGATAGCAGTAAATCATGATAGTGACAATAGTGAATCATGATAGTGACAATAGTGAATCATGATAGTGACAATAGTGAATCATGATAGTTACAATAGTGAATCATGATAGTGACAATAGTAAATCATGATAATGACAATAATGAATCATGATAGTGACAGCAGTAAATCATAATAGTGACAATAATGAATCATGATAGCGATAGCAGTAAATCATGATAGTGACAATAGAAAAGCATGATCGTGATAGCAGTGAATCTTGATAGTGACAATAGATGAATCATGATCGTGATAACAGTAAATCAAAATCATGATAGTGACAATAGTGAATCATGATCGTGATAACAGTAAATCAAATAGTGATGATAGGGACAATAGTGAATCATGATATTGACAATAGTGAATCATGATAGTGTTAAATCAGTGAATCATGATAGGGATAACAGTGAATTATGATAGTGATAACATTGAATTATGATATTGACAACAGTGAATCATGATAGTGATAACTTTGAATTATGATATTGAAACAGATGAATCATGATAGTGATAACATTGAATTATTATACTGGTGACAACAGTGAATTATGATAATGATAACATTGAATTATGATATTGACAACAGGTGAATCATGATAATAATAACATTGAATTATGATGTTGACAACAGTGAATCATGATAGTGATAACATTGAATTATGATATTGACAACAGTGAATCATGATAATGATAACATTGAATTATGATATTGACAACAGTGAATGAATAGTAGTAACATTGAATTATGATAGTGATAACATTGAATCATGATATTGATAACAAATTATGATATCATGAATCATGATAATGATAACATTGAATTATGATATCATAACAGTGAATCATGATAGTCATAACATTGAATTATGATAGTGATAACATTGAATCATGATAGTGACAACATTGAATTATGATATTGACAATAGTGAATTATGATAGTGATAACATTGAATCAAGATAGTGATGACATTGAATTATGATAGTGGCAACAGTGAATCAAGATAGATACAATATTGAAATCATGATAGTGATGACATTGAATTATGATAGATACAACATTGAATCAAGATAGATATAATATTGAATCATGATATTGACAATATTAAATCATGATAGATACAACATTTGAATCATGATATTGATAACATTTGAATTATGATAGTGATAACATTGAATCGTGATAGTGATAACATTGAATCCTGATAGTGACAACATTGGATGACGATAGTGACAACATTGATGGTGATAAAATTGAATTATCATAGAGATAACATTTGAATCGCGGATAGATACAATATTCAATCATGATAGAGATAACATTTGAATCGTGATAGATACAATATTCAATCATGATAGTGATAACATTTGAATCATGATAGATACAATATTCAATCATGATAGAGATAACATTTGAATCGTGATAGATACAATATTCAATCATGATAGTGATAACATTTGAATCATGATAGATACAATATTCAATCATGGTAGTGATAACATTAAATCATGATAGATACAACATTGAATCATGATAGTGATAACATTTGAATCATTATAGTGATAACATTGAATTATCATAGTGATAACATTGAATTATCATAGTGATAACATTGAATTATGATAGATACAATATTCAATCATAATAAAGATAACATTTGAATCATGATAGTGATAACATTGAATTATGATATTGATAACATTTGAATCATGCGAAATGTATACAAATTACAAATGTATCGATGCAATAAAGGAACAGAGTAAACAACTCATCTGAAAATTTAAAAAATGCCAGTTAGCACTAGCTGATGCTTTCCAAATTATCGTAGTCTTAAGTATTTTCTCCTCGGTGATGAAATACTTGGTGTTTCCTTATTGTCTTTCATACATTTGTAATATATATACATTTTCGCACCTTCAGTGTAAATTTTTGCCTTGATTGATACTTCCTTTCATTCAATCTCTATCATTTCTTCTTTCTAGACCCAGTGAGATATAGATCTAGTTTTATGTTATCCTCTTTTTCGTTCTTGTTTCCCATACTTTCACTCTTCTCACCTTTCTTTCTTCCCTTTCTCTTCTTCCCTCTCTTTTTTTCTTCCTTTTCTCTCTCTCTCTCTCTCTCTCTCTCTCTCTCTCTCTCTCTCTCTCTCTCTCTCTCTCTCTCTCTCTCCTCTCTCCTCTCTCTCTCTCTCTCTCTCTCTCTCTCTCTCTCTCTCTCTCTCTCTCTCTCTCTCTCTCTCTCTCTCTCTCTCTCTCCCTTTCTCTCTCTCTCTCTCTCTCTCTCTCTCTCTCTCTCCTTCTCTTTATTTCTCTCCTTCTCTTATCTCTTTTTATTACTTACTTATTTTCATATTTTTATTTCATTCTAGATCTGAACCTTCCATTCTCACTCATTCTTCACATCCCTCTACTATGTTTCTTATCATCACTGTCTTTTTCTTTCTTTCTTCCTCCTTTCTGTTTTTCTTCTGACATCACATTGTGTGATGCCTGAGGTAACTTAGATCTAGATTCTATATATTTCTCGTTTGTTGTCTGACGAAGGGTTATACTCGAAACGTCACGTATTTGTTCTGTCTTTATTAGTGGGAGTTGTCAATTATTGTCATATTTCATTTATAGAGACAATACTTGTCTCACATACGACTGACAGTTGGCCAAGTCACATGGCAATAAGAATCAGTTTTATAAAAGACAATTTGTAAACATGCTAAATAATCAATAAATAATTCAGATAATTTATTCAAAGTCGAAGTTGTTAAAAAGAGAAGAGCTGCAGATGGCCGGTAGAAAACATAGTTATAGAATGTAGAAATGAGAACCAGCAAAATGTTTTATTCGAAGTGTAAATTATGGCTGTCTTTCTCAAGTATACCTATTAACAAAACCTGGACATTTTGTAGGAATTCCCATGCCCTATTGTGGGTCATGAATCCTTCATATTTTTCACCTTTGAGATAAAACTAAAAGTATTGTTTTACTATGGGTTTTTTTAATCCCTGATGGTCTTTAGTTGTATTTAGTGACCGCCTAAATGCCTGGTGTTTGGGAAGCAGAGAAAACGGGCATTTAGGCAACAGTATCTCAGGAGCAACAATTAAGGGGGGGGGGGGGTGATCACCATATAGTGCAGCAATTCAACATTTATGAAAAAATTAATACCAGAAATAGGGACACCTGGAAGTCATTTAATGTGGATGTGGTGAGCGCAGGCGGATTGACCATCGCCCAGCCACGAAGAGCTGAAGGCACCATGGATACAGCCAATGCGAGAGAGAGAGAGGAACACTAAAACTGTTCACACCTTGTCCCTCAATCACGATGCATGCACGGTCTATTAAAACGGGTGATTGAATGCCACTTACGACATCAAGAAAGAATCGTGGTTGGAATCCGAAAGACTTTCAATTCTAATTGCCCAGTGACAAATCAGTGATCCAATGGAACAAAGGCTGTGCTGTCCAGTGGGTGGAGTTCTGAAGAGAAGATTGTCATCTTTTATTACAGTACATTGGATAGGGTGGTTACAATGCATGGCACATTGTTGACGGGCATAAGCCCTATTATCAAGGGATTACATGTATCATATAAAACAAATTCTAATCAATTACTGACACATTTTATGATAATTTGGAGAAAATGATACCTGCAGTTGCCGTGGAGATCGGGCATTTAGGCAAAATCTTAGTTTTGAAATGGGCATTTAGAGGGGTAAGTTATATAGAAAAAAAATTGTTTCACTGAAATTGCGGGCATTTAGGTGAAACAGGCATTATGGCGACGGGCATTTAGGCTACTGTATTGCAATTGTATCATTTTTTCCCTATCTAAAGGTATGGCAGACCAGGCTCTGCTGAACTCTTCCAATCAGACTTTGGGTGACCCGGCAGGCAACAACATCATCACTCAGTTGATGGTTTCCAGCGGCATTTCCCCAACTGCCGCAGCAGCTGCCGGCACAAATGTTGTCGCAGGACTTGCCAGTTCTATTCCCATAAGCCAGACCCAACAACATTTTCAGCAAGTTATTCAAGTTGGAGGATTGCTACAGGTATTCCTTTTGCTCTAAATTGTAAATTTTGCTTAATTGATTGGTACACAAAATGATTCAGTGAAACAATTCTGTGCTTGTGTGTATACATACGTTTCTCTCTTTATCTCGCTTGTCTGCTTGTTTGTCTGTCTGT
Source organism: Doris montereyensis (assembly GCA_037039925.1). NCBI lineage: Eukaryota > Metazoa > Mollusca > Gastropoda > Nudibranchia > Dorididae > Doris > Doris montereyensis. The sequence continues at coordinate 45,487 of JAXRKP010001093.1, read as the reverse complement.
CTCTCTCTATCTCACTTTTCTCACTCTCCCGCTCCCTCTCTCATTCCCTTCCCCTTTCCTAGGCAGGCGGTTGGTGGGTGCTACTAGTAGGTCCTACTTTTCCTTTTCATTCATTCACCTGTATTACATCTTGCTGTGTCCCCTAATTCACCCTGTTAAATGGGACTCATTGCAATGAAACAAAACAAACCTTTTTCCTTTGTCGTGCTTCATAGCTTTTTGGTGCGTTTACTATAAAAAACTCACAGTACAGCCCGTATTACCCAAACAGGCATTCCATGAAACCACGGAATCCCCAAATTCATGACAAGTCCCAACCAAAATCCTTCTTTGCTGCTATGTTCCCAGAAACCCTTATTTCACAAATTAATTTTCTGGTCCCAAGGAATTCGAAGGCTATGGGCTGTACTCTATGTTCATTTTTAAGGTGAATCATTCTTTTCCTCCCATATGTCTCTTATCCGTTGACTCAAGCAGGTGTCCTGTATTTAGTTGTAGCATCTAAAAGCAAGCAATATCCTCCACATTCAGATCTAATGTCCCCCTAGTCGGTCTCTTTGCCTAAATAACTATCAGAATGAGAGGCTCCCCTTCCAACCTTCCTCTTCTCTCTTCCTTCTTTTTGTCCTTTTTGTTTTTAATGATCAGATAGAACATTTTAGAAGTAAAGGATACTTCTTTTTTCACAGCAATGTACAAACTTAATACATAGCTGCCAACCAGTAGGCCCTATTTGAAAAACGTTTTTAGTATGGGTTTTTTTTGGCTTTGAGTCAGTTAGTCTTGGATTTACCTTTGAAAAGTATGTATGTGAGGGTTAACTGTATTTTTTTAAAGAAAGAAATCTTAAATTAACGGCAGAGACTTAGAGTGATTGATAAAAGATGGTCTTGAGACGATATTCTGACTATGCAAAACTATCGTCACACTTGCTTAAAAAAAGCCAGCGATCAGCAGACTTTTTGTTGTTTTCCGATAAGGGGTTGATTCAAGTTGAATTATCAATGATTTCTGGAGTATTATGGGCCGCAGTCCAAGTTGGAATTAGTTTGCACAGTCAGAGTCCATATTTTGATTTGAAAATGCTGAATGGATGGGTGGTGCTGGTAGTGGTAGGTCCTACTTTTCCTTTCACTCTTTCACTTACCTTCTATCTTGCTATTTCCTTATAATCCACCCTGAAATCTCTGCAATGGTAGATAGGGTAAATTTCAATAAAGAAAAGGTTGGCAGCTATTTTAATAGGAATAAGAACATTTTAAAAGTAAAGACCCCCCCCCCCCCCCCCCCCCACCCACCACTGCCGCATATATAAAGACGTAACATGAATTTCATTTCAGCATCAGGACAGAATCTCGACAGAAGCTTTAGAACGAGGCAAGAAGAGCCAGTTTGTGTTTGATAATCTCCACGGCTCTGCACGTACTGATCGTCACAGCAATGACATTATCAGTCAACTCCTCTTCAAAGGTACAATCACTACACCATTATTTTCTTCAGCAAGATTTTATGATTTAGTAAGCCATACCTTTTGAATTGATGAGTTTTATTTTTATATTTGATGCCTGTCAGAAATAAGAACTAACCTTGTATAAACATGTTTCATTGTTTCTACGGTTTTCAAATATTTATGGTTGTAAAAGACAACTGTGGGAACAATTTTTGTTTGCTTGTGTTGTTGCATGAATTTACTTTTCTTCTCTTTTGGTGATACGAATGGATATGTATGATATGTATTGCTCTACTGTTCAAATGAAAATATTGTGCATATTTACATGCACATTGTTTATTTTTGCTTTTTTTGCATAAATCGATAGACCTAATATTTAATTACATATGATCAGAATATAAGGGTTGACAATTTTATTTATATTTGTTTAACCCTCTTGCCCTTAGAAGCTCTCAATTTCTGCCCTGCTGTCCTCACAATGTGCTTACCTGTGCTAGCCCATTTCCTCAAGACTTAAAAAAAAAAACAGGACACAATTTTAAAAAAAATCATTACACACAAACGATGCACATTACAAAACATTAAAAAATGCCAGTTGTATAGACAAGTAATTGAACTTTAATTTGGTATATTACACTAATAGAAATATGCAATCAAGCATTGAAAAAAGATTTTTGATAAAAAATTTGCAGCAACGAACACATATTTATATAAAATAGTCTACTGTTTGAGGTCATTGTCGGAATGCAACAAAACAATAATTCTTGCGTTAGTGGACCTTTCACACACTAAAACCATGCACTGTTTCTGGAATTCGATTTGAGACTGGTTTTTTTTTCCAGTTTTTCTACACCACACACAAACTTCTTTGCGTCCGAAGAGTTTGGTCATGTCATGCTCGACAGGGTCGCTGTTAACAAATCCGCCAATGGAAATATGATCCTTCTTCCTTCTTCCTTCTTTTCCTGATGAAATTCTTCTGAACTAAATGGGAGTGCGCTTTTTCCGGGGTTTTGCTTTTTTAAAGATAATCCATGAATTTATAATCCCCACTTGTATAAGAAACCACACACATCTTCTCCACCATTTCTTTAATCGCTGTCCAACTGGACAATACGATTTGAGTTTGTCATGTTGTAGTCAAATACTGATTGTGGAATCTCCTTCTGAACGGGTCCCCGCTTTGGTTCGTCGACAAACAGTGTTGACATGACGGGATATTTGATGTTTGAAAGGATGCGAACAGGGCATTTGTCAACCCATGATGTTGCAACAAAGTTGCCTGGCTGATGTATCTTACATGTTTCTTTTTCCTGACCTGAATCCTTCAGTTCTACAGGCCAACCTTTTCTATTTGGGTGAATCGTTGCACAAGAATATGTTCCTTTCTGCAGCAAATCATCTGCGAGCTTGAGGCTTGGAAAAAATTGTCATAAAAGAAACAGTGACCCCGATCCAGAAATCTGTCTCCGAGCTTCATGATGACATGATGGCTCAATCCTCCCTGACCAATGTCTGTGGATTCGGAAAATTTAGGAGGTAGCCATTCGTCAGATCTGCGGCACACCAGACTTTCACCCCCATGGAGTGGGTTTGCCATGGATGTAAGAATAATCTCCCTGTGTAGCTAATCATTGCTTCTATCTAAGCTTATATCCCTGCCTGGCCTGTACAGTTCACGACCCACCATGGCCAGGGTGACCCCTTTCTGGCGTTGATTGTTGTGAAGATGAAACAGACCTTCCATTTCTCTGCCTTTAGAATGCCGGCAATTTTATCATTTGCCCATTTCTGACATTTTTCCACCATATTTTCAGACATTTTCGATTCAAATGGCAGAAGTGACGAATGTCGGAAGAAACGAGTTAAAAATTTTCGTTTCCAGCGTTGGAACTGCATTTGAGATTGAGATTCAGTCATCATATTTCAGGGATGGGGATTTTCCAGATTTTCCCGGATTTCCGGGTTTTTTGACACGTCAAAAGGACCTCCAGGATTTTCAGATGAGACTTCCGAGATTTTTAAAGATTTTCAGATGAGACTTGCGAGATTTTTAAAGATTTTCAGATGAGACTTCCAAGATTTTTTAAATAGTTGGATGTTTCAGGGGGAAATGACGCGTCACTGGCCATTGTCACAGGCATGGCCTAACACCGTCTCCACCGGACCGACCTCTTACCTGTTGCCTGCAGGCCTATCCTAATTTCATTGGCTGAATAGTATAGCCATCGACCATTGTCGTAACTATGGGACAGGGATGGGGATTTCCAGTTTTTTGACACATAGGAGTTCCTCCATGTTTTTGTCTCATTTTTATACACGCACAATCACCAGCCGCCCGGGAAAACATAGGGTCTAAGTCTAATTAGAACGGATGTCCAAAACAGAGAGAGTTTGAGAGAAAGAGAGAGAGAATAGAGAGAGAGAGAGAGAGAGACAGAGAGACAGAGAGAGAGAGAGAGAGAGAGACAGAGGAGAGAGAGAGAGAGGAGGGAGGGAGGGAGAGAGAGAGGGAGGGAGGTAGAGAGAGGGAGAGATTTCTGGAAGGAGGAGATCGAGATTCATTACGGTATCATTTATCGTTGTTTAATGAAAGAGAGACATTAATATTAGCAATACTGGTGTGATAAGCCTAGTAATAGTAGTAGTGGTACTGGTAGTAGGAGTAGTACATCTACATACCTTTAACATTCAATATTTCAAGTTAAATCGTGTCCTTTTTTTTTTTCTCAAAAATAATGCCTCATTTACTATTTTACGATTGGTTTTGCCTTTTTCAAATTGGTTGGTTAAAGCCCATACAGGCAGGACACTTCTGCTCTGTGCTTATAAGAAAGACACGTCTCTCTGTCTCTCTCTACCGTTAGTATGATTAGCTGTGCCTGTGCTGTCTTCATTGATGTCGTTGTTTGTAGGTCTAGATCGACCAGGGCATTGTTGATCGTTTTCACCCTCTGCATCATTATTTAGATCTGTGAGAATATTGTCATCAATTTCACTTTCATCCTCACGTTCTGCACCATCATAAAATAATAAATTACCATTGATATCACGATCGGGCTCAGAGTTAATGCTATAAACTTTGTCCCACATGTCTTGCATAAGACAAAAAAGCCATGTTTGTCTTTGACTACTCCTAGTTTTGTTATCCGTAACCCGACAGCATCGAATTTTAAATCAAAGGAAAAGGAAAATTACTCTACAATTCAACTAGCTGGAAGAGAGTGCCGGATGATTCGAAATGTAGATGTCACTAGGAAACAGGTACACTGTATTCGATTACAGGCGATACAAGGGCCTATCCGTTGTGGGCGATGATGGATGATGCGAGGCGTATGCATCGTGTGCGCTAACGGGCGATGTGAGGGCAAGAGAGTTAAAATTTGTTTATTGCTGAACATTTGAGAAAATCCTTTTTTTTGGTAAAATTTGGTCCGTAGCATATACATGATTTCATCTGAATGGTAATTTTTGTTCTTGCAGGTAAAATATGAAATTTTCAAGTTTTAACTGATATGGACATGTTTCATCTCTTAGGTGGCAAAAGCAAAAGGAAATAGAAGCAGCAAAGCTGAGAGCACACCTTGAGGCCCAATCTCGTCCGCCATCAACTTCTACAGTGATTTCACCTGTGTCAGGAGGCAACTTTAAGGCACCCGGAAGCTCTTTCGTCTCCTTGGCAGAGCATCAAACAATGTCATCAATACTTATGCCCATAGCTGGTGAAACTGGTGACAAGCCCACCATGATTTTCAAAGGTAGATTTTTAATGGCCTTTAAGATAACATTTTTTTAAAGATGTTAAAAATCATATTCGTAATTTATGAATGTGTAAAAATGTTTGTAGTTAGTATCTTAAAAATAATATATAATAAAAGATGAATATAATTGTGCATCTGATGAAATGTCACATTAATATGTTTAAATTAAAAAATATATTTCGTGACACTGGTAGCCTGTGGGTTAGGAAATCAGTCTTGAGATCGTGAGGGCCTGGCTTTGAATCCTGGCAGTGCTGCTAGATCCGACATTTCGCTTTCATTTTCCGTCTCAACCTATGTGCAAATGGATAATACCTGTGACAGACTAGCATTCTTTCTAGGAAGTGGTTTATTTTGCCACTAGATACGCTTCACGCTAAAGAATCGAAGATAAGCTCCAGCTCTACGGGACGTAGCAGCTTTCCAGGAACCTTACTTCTTTACGTAGACTGATTTAATTTTGCTGAAGGAAAATGAGTTTCCATATATGATAAAAGATTAATATTGAAAATTGAAATGCCCATGTTGTAAGGACTTTTTCTATTTCCCATGTCTATTCTGTTTTAAAGCGATGGAAGAAAAAAACTAAACAAAACGAACGGTTGTCTGTAAAGATTGAGTAAATTATAGTAGTATTAGTAGCCTTCATAATGTTCATCTGTCACTTGTAATTGATGGTCGTTGTCCTGTGCTATTTTGAGCAAGAAAAATTAATACAAAAAGCAGTCAGTGAAGACTGAAGAATGAGCCAGGGGGGGCCACACGCGTAATGTTCCGACTTTTTCCCCCCGACTTCTATATTTCTTTCTTATCGTCAAAATTTTAATTGGAAGAATTTGAAGAAATTAATTTTGCCTTGGACAGAAATGCTAAAGGTTTGTTTGGAAGGCCTACGAGTATGATTTAGGCCTTTAAAATTTTTTTTTTCGTTCTAGCGTTTTAGTTTCATTTCATTTGAATCATTCTGTGGATGATTTTTTTGTTCTAGCGTTTGGATTTCATTTGAATCATGTGGATGATTTTTGCGTAGAAAGTTACACTTCAGTATTTTATTATCTTTTCCTTCACATTCATTTTGTTTACAAAAAGTGCAGAGTCTTCTTCTTCTTCAATGGACTGACGGATCTTGAAATTGATGTCCTGGAATATTTGAATATTTTAGTTTTTAGCTCTAGCTTCTAGAATCTAGAAAAGAATCTGCCATCGAGTGTGTGTTTCGTGAGGTGTAAGACATTCTTTACGATTCCTTTTCAACTCTTCACACAATATTTTGGAACTGTGCTTTAGTTATCACATTGTTTACATACCTATTACTCTAATGTGTCAAGATAAGTGCTGTTCCTTAGAAGGCTACTTAAGTACTAGATAGATGTGTAGACAGAGAGACAAAGAGTTGGGGGGGGGGGGGTAAGAGAGAGAGAGAGAGAGAGACAGAGAGAGAGAGAGAGAGAGAGAGAGAGAGAGAGAGGGAGGGAGGGAGAAGGACTACTTAACAAATTGGTAGTTGAGGACATTCTTATAATATCATATTTATACTATACTATATCTTTAAGCTCATTCACATTCTCAGAGTTTTTTGCAAAACAAATTTTTTAGAAATATTTACCATGATTTACTGTGATATGTATGCCTTTTTTTTCGTCCTATATATTCATATTAACAAATTATGCATTCTCATTTAATCAATTGAAAACTATTTATTTCTATAATATTTACATAATAACAGAAATTCTTTATTCCAATGTACATAATGTGTATTTTATAGATCGTTGCGAAGGAAGATGATTTGCCCTAAGGACAATAAAGCCTTATTGAATTGAATTGAATAGATCTAGTACTAGAAATCTCTGCGGGGCGACCTACCAGACGCATCTCTAGGTTGCGGAGGGGGAACAGCCTCTAGATATAGAAGTCAGCTGCGAATACCAAATAAGTAGTCGTGGACAAAACTGGCGTTAGCCAGTGAAGACGGAGTGGGGCTGCAGAGTGGGAACTCAGCCCTTAGAAAATGCTCTAGATGTCCTGTGAGGTGGCTAACAGGCGAACCGAGGCGCCTTTATAACCTCCCCGGGTGGACAGAGCTCGTTAGCCTGGAACGGCAGTTTGTCTAGGAGAAGGAAAACTCCGATTTCAAACCGTGGGTAGACAGGGCTCATGAGCTTGGGAAAGCTACCTGTCTAGGAGTGAATCTCCAAAATAAATCCTGGTCCTCCAGGATGGGGGTTAGGCATAGGGTTAACGCCTCTACCTTGTAAAAAAATAAAATGTTACAGAAACCGACAATGGATTAAAATATAAGAAGACCGGTGAAGGAAAGACTGACACAAAGAGTTCTGGATCCGCAGCTCAACAAAACCAGACTGGACTGGCGATCCAGAACACTGTACCGGCGATCCAGAACACTGTACCAATGATGGGTGAGGGCCAAAGATGAAAAGAAGCCAGCAACCAGACCATGTCAAGTCTTCTGAATCCAAAACAATCAATTTTGAATGGGCACACACTTTATCAGACAGGAGAACTTGCACAGAGAATAAATGAAATGGACAAATATAAAATAGATATCATGTCTATATGTGAATCATGATGGACTGACAATGGGAAAAGAGATTTCGCTACTGGTCATACGATCCTCTATTCAGGAATAGAAGACAATCAACATGAATGGAGTTTCCCTGATACTATCAAAAACAGCAAAAAGACTTTGTTGGAATGGGAACCCATAGGTGAAAGATTACTGAAAGCTAGGTTTAATTCCAAATACGCAAAGATGACCATCATCGTGTGTTACACCCCACAAGAAGACAAAGGTGAGGAAGAGAAAGAACAGTTTTATGAAAGACTTAACAGCACAGTACAAAAGACCCCAAGACAAGATCTATTTATTGTTCTTGGTGATTTAAACGCCAAAGTTGGAAAACTTAATAGTCAAAGAGAACACATAATGAGATGTGAAGGACTAGCTGCAGACATGAATGACAGCGGAGAACGTTTGGCGGAATTTTGCGCAAAAACAATTTAATCATTGGAGGAACCATCTTTAAGCATAGAGACATCCACAAATATACATGGACCAATTAAGGAAGACAAAGAAAAGTGACATCAGGAAAGGGAATTTTGACGTTGGAAAGCTGCAAAATGAAGAAATTGCTAAAAAATTCAAAATAGAGTTGTCAAATCGTTACCAGGCCCTGCTGGATGAGCAAGAACTGCCCTTGACAAAATTCAACCAGGAACTGCTAGACCTGAGCCAGGAATTACTGGGACCTAGCAAAAGAAAGAAAGAAAGGTGGATATCAGATCAATCATGGAAAGTGATCGAAGAAAAAAAAAATCTGTTGAAATAAATCAATATAGGTTTTCTATTCTGCCTTGCTATCGATTGGATTATGAAGGAGTCTGTTGAAAATAAGAAAACAGGACTAAGGTGGACATTCACTGAAATATTAGAGGATTTTGCTGATGATGTTGTACTTCTGTCACAGAACATCACAGATATACAAACAAAAACACAGCGAGTTGATAACAATGCACAAAAACTGGGGCTACACATAAATATTGGAAAAACAAAAATGATGAAGATGAATAAAAAAATCAAAACAACCGGTGAAACTTGGAAACAAGGAGATTGAAGATATACAAGCTTTCACATATCTCGGAAGTACAATTACTCAAAATGGAAATTCTGAACATGAGATCAAAGAAAGGTTAACAAAAGCAAGAAAAGTATTTGGATCACTGAATAATATTTTGAATTCAAGAAAAATATCAATTAAAACAAAACTCAGATCCTACAAATCTAATATTCTAGCTGTCCTTTATGATGCTGAATCTTGGAAAACAACAAATAACATCTGCAGAAAGCTGGACACCTTTCAAAACAAATGTCTCAGAAAGATCCTCAAAATATTTTGGCTAAATGATATCAAACAGCAGCCTTCAAGAAAAAACATCACTTGAGTCAATATCCCAGATTGTGAGGAGGAGAAGATGGAAGGGGACTGGTCACATCCTTAGGATGAATGCTGATGTTATCCCTAAAATAGTCCTCAGATGGACCCCTCAGGGAACAAGGAAGAGATATCGCCCCGCTAGAATCCCAGAGGAGAAGCATCGAAAAAGAGCTAAAGACCCAGGGATGGACGTGGGGGCAGATGACAAAATTGGCATCTGATCATATTCAATGGCGATCCACTGTGTCGGCCTTATGTGCTGCCCAAGCACCACGAGGATAAGTAAGTAAGATCTAAAATGTCAGAAATTGTTTTGGTTGATCGCAACAGTGATGTTCGTGACATTGAACGGACTGTTAAAAACAAGTTAAAATGGTGTTGGTTTGAAGAGAAAGACGGCAATGGGGACTTGTTATCTGAGTACATACGCAAGATTCCTATGCCAGGGACTGGTTATTGTTTATTTTGTAACCAACGCATTGATTATGCCTCAAGAGGAAAATCCATTATCACAAGACATGCTCAGTCACAGCATCTTGTCAAGTGCGAAAGGAAATAAAGTACACAGATGCATATTAATATACACTGACACACGCACAGCATAAAATAGAAATTAAACATTCACGTGTGCGCCAAACAATGTTCAGATAATTTTGGAATTGGCTGTTTACAGGTATGCAATAAAAACGGAACCTAATATATTGTTTAATAGGTTGCTATTGATATTATATCAAAATATAGAACAGCTCAGGCAAGTTTTCAAATTAGTAGTAATAGTATGTTTATATATGGCTGTCCACTGAGCCATGGCACGTCAAAAGGCAGTTTACATGCAAATGAAGAATCATTGATGGCCACAAACGACCAATTATATAATTTTCTTATAAAACAAGTTAAAATATCTTTTTATTTTACCCCTAAGAAATTCCTGACATGGAACTCCAAGCTGAGGGCATCACAGCCTCCGTACTGGAGGGAAGATCAGGCACCCAGGAGATTCCTGTATAACAGAGTTGTTCATCAAAGATCCTGAGACAGGCATGACCTACCGCCAGACACAGTTGTTGCAGGTTTGTTCTGTCAATCTTTTAAAAGCTTTTTCTTTAAGTGGGTTTTTTGTTTTGGTATGTTTTACTCCTGAATTTGTGCCACCTCTACTGCTCTATGGGGGTGGTTGGCGAGTGCTACTGGTAGGTCCTACTTCTTTCCTTCCCTTCTTTCACTTATCTTTCATCTTGCTGTTTCCTCTTGATTCACCTAAGATCACTGCAATGGTGGACGGGATAAATTTCAATGAAACTACTCCTCCTCTAGTTTACCGTAGCTCTAAATGAATAATATATCCATATGTTTGAAATTTTCAAAATTGAACCATGTACCATACTGCCTGTACCATTAATAGTCTTTTTTTTCTTCTATTTCCTTAAAATAATTTTTTTTTTTAAAGAAAAAAAGAATCCTTAAAAACAAAACTTGTCTATATAGGCATAAGATTCTCTTCCTGATTAAAAAAAAAAGTTTTTTTATATGTCACATTTGATTTACTTTCTTTCATTTTGCATGAGAGAACATTACATCTTTTTTTTAATTTGAAAATTATTGAAATTTTGTTCCAGGATGATCCACCCAATCCTTGCCTTTTGGAGGACATGGCCGAAGTTGAACCCTCTCATAGTGTTATTTTGGATTCTGGATTAGATGGAGATCTCATAGAGGAATCGCTCCATTTCCAGGATTTGGAGTGACCCTTGATGAGGGACCAGGAATGTGTAGAAACTTCTTTGATGCTTGTTTCAAAGGGCTTAATGGAACCGTAATAAGGGAAAGAGAATCTCAAGGCTTTGGATTATCTTTGCCTTACATTATATTATAGATTTACCAGGATTTAAAGGATGAGGGCATATGTTGGTTTGACTTAGACTCAATCATGCAGTCACGGGATGGAATCCCAAGTTGCACCAGGCCAACGTGGAAAAGACACTTTGAAAAAACATTTTTCTTCACCTCGCCCATGTGTAGACCAGTGGTTCTCCAGGGAATGTTCCTATAATGTCACCAGCCCTGTTGAATATTACAGGACCAGGGATAGGCCTCAGCTCTAAATGGAGCCTTAAGCCCTGAACGAGCTGCACAAAGGAACTCTACATGGACTGAAATATGCATTATGTGCCGTTATAGATAATTGTTTGCTTTCTCTTAATAGCGTGTCTTTAAAGATTTTTCCCGGATGAGTGTTTAGAGAAAACTTGTTTTGAAGACAGGTGTATTTTGTGCTATACCGTACTGCTATCATAAGGATGTTGTTCGAGTGTGTGGTGCGGAGTTTGAAAGAAAAATCGACAAATGTGAATGAGCACTGACAGTAGTGACAGTGAAGTCAAACAGTTTATTGATGGCTACATTGTTGGATTGTTTTGTTTTGTTTTATATAGGGGTTGTTTTGTGGTTCCCGATGTCATTATGATGACCTTCAACATAAAATAAATTCTTCTGGCCAGCTTCATGTGTTTCAATATTCCCTTTACAGCCAGTAAATTACAAACAAATTGTATAAAAGCCGGCTTATCTCGATCTTGACATTCCTCCTGTTGTTCCTGTCTTGCCTTCCAGTGTTTCATTGAAGTTAATTTTTTTGTTTACTTTGATTGAGTACGGTAATGGGCGTGGGGGAGTGATAAACAGCGGCCGGCTAATAGGCAGTCAAAGTCGTCCGGCATGGGCAATACTCCAACAATTAGAAATATTCTATCAGTACTTTGGGCAGTCATAGAAGGATTAACTGGTCAGTTTTGGGGAAGTTAAGGGAATGTGATTGGGCTAATAATAGAAGTAAGGATATCGGCGGTTCAATAAAAAGGAAATCAATGGTGTAGCAGGATTCAATGGGTTGACCCAAAATCAGCCTATTTTACTGCCGTCCCTTCAAGATATAAAAGCACCATAAGCGTCTTGAATGTACAGAAGTTTTGAATAGTTAAATTAGACAATGAAACTGTGTGGTGTTCATTGTTTCTTTTCTTGATGAACGCATTCAATTAGAAAATTATATTAGTCATCACTTTTTGGCAGAAAGTAATTTATAGTTTCCATCGTGTATACAAATAACTGCTACTAAATATTCTTTTTTCAGCTCTTTTGATTTTAATTTACCAGAATGTTACCACCAACTACTTGAAGTTTTTTGGTATCTGAGTAAGTAAGTCACTTTTCTACCTTTCGGCCAGACATGTTTATAAAAGGACTTTGGTTTGTATTTTGAATGATCAGCATGTACTCTCAGTCTCATGGCTCATATTTATACATAACATAATTGTTATTTAACAAATCAACTTCATTTGCTCAAGTTCTGTTTTCAAGTGGAGGGCAGTATCTTAATTTTTTTAACAGCAAAGAACACTGCATTCACGGCACAGGATCATTTAGTATTATTTAGTGTAACCCCCCCCCCCCCCACTGTCAGTCAATCAACAATGTCACTGAAGTCGAAGTACATTGGAACAGTGAATAATATTAATAATGCAGAGGGACCACAGAATGTCTGATAAATGCCAGTTTATTCCTCAATCATTGATTGCAGAGCTTTTAATTTATATGATCGTAACCATACTTAATGTATGAGAAATTGTTTTTCTGAAAAGCATTTTTGCAGAGTAATGTGAAGTAGTCTGTAATTGTAATTATTTGAGAAGAAACAATAATACGAAGTTTGAAACAGTCTGTTTACATCTTTTGTGTGTAAATGAATGTGTATTGAGTCAAAATATGAACAATGTGTTATTAATATTAGTGTACTGTGTATGGATCAAGTGATTTAGATTTTTTATCATTGTGCAATTGAACCAGTAAAGATTATGTGATCTTTGTACATACCTTTTGTTACTGGAAAGTCAAATCAGCAAGAGAATCATTCAGTTCTTTCTTGATAATGTGTACTTTTGATTGTTGTAGTAAATGTAAACATGTTAATGTTAATTATTATTGTAATTTATGTTTTAGTACATAATGTACAGCATGTACTCTGCATGTGTTTAATTTTCAATGTACTAAGAATACTTCTAAGTATAGTGAGAGTGTTAACTTGAAAGTAGTTTTGAATCTAGTGTATATAAACATTTTTCTTTATTGGATTTAGAATTTGAGAGCTTGCTTGCAGTAGCATCTAAAGGATTTCAGTACATTTTAATATGTAAAATGTAAGTGTCACAAAAATGTATTACTGTTCTGGTTGCTATATCATCCATTTGTAGGTATTAAATATTCTAATGGAATCTTTTTTCTTATTTAAAAAAAAAACGTATAAACTTTTCTGATGTACTTGATTCGTCTGTACTTGGATTCGTCTGTACTTGATTCGTCTGTACTTGATTCGTCTTTCGTTCAAAGTGCAAGCCATTCTTGGCCACACTTACATTGCGGGATGTTTTCTTAATTCTGAAATTGGCTTGTTCAGGTCTAATCAGCAAAAATATTCATGTAGATAGAACAATTTTCCTGGTGTTTTAGTTTTAGATTCTGCCCACGTTCACCCTCAATAAAGTCTGTACTTGTTCTAATGCTGCTAATCGTTTGTAGAATTTAGGGAGGTTTTTTAAAATCTATTGTGATTCCGCAATCGACCGTACTTCCATTATAATTATAGTATGGTGCCAAACTGAAACAGGTTAATGTGGTTGAGGGGTCATGGTCATGCTGACCTGGTTTGTTACTTGTAACACTTCTCTCTCAAAAACTCGACTTTTGTTCTTTCGTTGCATGGCCGGTTGGCAGGTGTTACTGTTACTGTTAGGCCCTACTTCTCTCCTTTTACTCTTTTATCTTGTTGTTTCCCCTTAATTCACTGAGATCACCGTAATGGTGGTTGAGGCAATTTGTCATCAAACAAACAAGCCCTTTCAATTTCTTTGAGCGATCATGATCTGTTTTATCCAATCCTGAGCACGGACCATTTTTGATGGCAAAGAGTGTTAATTTCAGTTCTCTCCCTTTCTTCTGTCTTTAGGTAGTCCAAACCAAATCTCAAATGTAAGCAATGGAAAAGCTATTGCTACCACTGGACAAAACTATTTCATGAGAAATTTGATACCAAAGTTATTTCTGTAGGACAATTTTAAATGAAGTAACAATTATTATTATTTTTTTAGAAAATTTGGCTCAGTCAGTTCCGCTTGCTACATCTAGTTGGAAGGCAGTACCAGGTTTCGGTTGAGAAAGCGTAAAATAAAGCACTTATATGTTGACTCAGAAAGTCGAAACTAATGACACTAGTACAGTAGTAGTTTCTAATGCAAAATTGAATGGGTTTTCTAGTGGTGTGCTTGTTTTTTCTGATTTTTTTTACGTAAGTGTGTTAAGGTTAAATACTTTAAAAACATCAGAGTAGCTCTTAACTTCGACATCGGTGGGATTCATTGTAATGTTTATTATTAGTACAATCTGATTCGACTAATCTATTGTTTATTGATCAAACACGTAACGTGAAAAGAGAAAGGAGTATTCGCGAGCTGTTTTTTTTTTATACTGGTTTTCCAGTCAGAGCATCTTTGTTTAAATATGAGTATATTAGTATGAGAGCACACTGTATCACACATTCCCTATCACAACACATGGTTGGAAAGGGCTTGAAATAGAGCTTTCCAATAGTGTAAGCAAATATTACATTACTATGTTGTAATTGTATAGAAAGGGGGCAAAGAGAATAGGACTGAAAATTGCAATATCTGCAATTGGCGCTGTGGTGAATAGAAAAACAGGAGGGTTTGACTACCTGCTGTCTTGTCTTGAAAAGAATCCCTCACTGCTCTGTTTGTTTGGGACTTTTTCTTTTCATTTCCTCCTGTCTATTGTCTATCTCTGTGATTCTCCTGCATGCCATGCATTTAAGAGTACAAAGAAGACCTGGTGAATGGTAAACTTGATTTCTTTTCTAGTAGTCAACAGGGTGAGCAGATGGACACACAAAATACACACACAAACAAATACAACCATAAAACCTCAACAGACTAGCCAAAATAATGAAAAAGAATACAAATAGAAAATAGAATAGTGCTGAATGGATTTCCTATTGCACTACAGTAGTTTCTGCCAAATTGCACGCCGCCAAAATGCTTAAGTCGTCATAATGCACGTTTTTTCATGTAACCGAATTTTACAACGCAAATTACCCCCTCAAAATGCAACAATGGCTGGCTTGACTCTGCCAAAATGCAACTGATTTTGTAAGTCTGTTTTTAATTTGTTACATCTAAAGAATCAATTCTTGTGGAAACATAAATGTAATAGTAATAATAACCTTTTCTCGCTTCGTTCCAGTGACACAACCTGCCACGCAGGTGTGTGTGTGAGTGTGTGTGTGACATTTAGATTTTAACCAACTACTCTCAACTAGTCTTAGCTGTCTTGTCTCTGGTCACCCTTACCTTCCCTTTCCTCCTCATTCGATAGGTCTGCCAGACAGACAGTCCGATTGTCTCTCTCTTTGATCACGGTGAGAAAATCTGAGAACTTTGTTGTCG
Source organism: Doris montereyensis (assembly GCA_037039925.1). Classification (NCBI taxonomy): domain Eukaryota; kingdom Metazoa; phylum Mollusca; class Gastropoda; order Nudibranchia; family Dorididae; genus Doris; species Doris montereyensis. Next base: position 29,811 of record JAXRKP010001093.1, on the reverse strand, counting down.
AAAATCTTCACCATTATCACCCCTTGTAGTCTAGTCTTGAGTGAGAGAAGAATGTAACAGATCTATGAGAAGGCCTATTGGGTTTTGTCCTCAAACCAACGAATAACAAACCCCAAACAATAACAAACATAAAATTAAAGACTTTACATGTAATTCCAAACAAGAATTGCAATGTAAATACACAGTAATGGATCGTGGCCTTTGACTCCGCCAATATGCACCTTCGCCAAAATGCAAGATTTTGTTGTCACCTGTGGACCATGCATTTCGGCGGAGCCTACTGCATAGTCATGCCACTTTTCTTTTTCTGGGATGTTTACTCCATTAGTTGGATTCTAAAGAAATATACCCATGCGAGTTCAAGCTCAGTGTGGCCAACTGTATTTAGTCAGTTCAGTGTATCATAAATAAATAATAGTAATAGTTTTAAAATTTATGCATTAGTATCACATGATGTTATTAATATATAATTTAAATTTAAATCTCTTTTTTTTCAATTGCTTGAATTGGATTGTTAATATTATTATTATTGTTATGTTATTATTGTTATTGTCATTGCTATATATATATTGTTTTCCTCTTGTTTTGAGTAACATCTCAAAGAAGACCTGCTACAAACTTATGTATGTTTTGCTATAAATAAAACATATTGTGATTATATTATATAAGGTTACTGAGTTTGTAGTAAATTGTAGTTTATGCTGGAAAGTTATCATCTCATCACATCGCTTCTCATTTTCAACTATGTGTAATTGGAGTTCTTACGTAGTCTTACATACGTCTTTGAAAATTATATTCTGGACACTGGAGTAGATGGCTTTGTCTGTTTATCCAATTTAAATTGATGGCTCTAGGCTTGGGAACCCCCTCATCCCTTCCCCTTTTTCCCTTTTTGGATACCCAACCACCCCTTTACCTTTAAGTTGTAATGCTACCACGGTTGCAGTGGCATTTATTTTAAAACTTGTCTCGGACAAGAAATTTTGAAACTTGGAATGTAAATTTCACAATATTGTATCGTCGTTTGCATAACTCACAACAGATAGATGTTTATTGTTACATGCAAATGTATACGTAAACTTTTCAACAGTTTTGCTTTCAATGGTCTTAGAATTTTCTGGACTTCAAATTTTTACCAACCAGGGATCTAAAATGCACTTGACTACATGCATAAAACCCCTTTGGTTTTCACCCAGCCCCTGAAGGACTGCTGTGTGCTAATGTAATGTTAGTATTAGTAGGTTTAGCTGATCCAAGATATAAAATTGCTGGCCTTGAAATTTGTGGGGGGGGGGGGGGGGGGTTTATTTTCAATTGTAAAAATTCTCATTGATTTGATTTACTCACATCCACAACTTAGGTGGTCTTGGGGGTTCTGAAAGAATTTTATTTTCTTTAAATTTAAATTTTGCCCGGATTTCCCTGTAAACAGCCAAAGGGATCTTAATGTGCACAGTGTTGTGATCTGCACACAGGACCTTCTTTGAATTGTCCGTCTTTGATGGAACTAGGTGTCATCCACCTACCTGGACCGGAGGGGTAGATATTGCTCGAAAAAACTTCAGAACATTTTTTAACCGTTGGTGGCACTCAAACCCACTACATTTTGGTTGAGAGGCTGACACCTTGCCTCTGGACTACCCAGTCCCCTCTTTCCACGACAACAAAAAATATATACTTGAACAAAATGAAGCAGAGCCTTAGGCTTACAGCATAGAGCATATGATGAGATGCAACAAATGCAAGGTGCTTTCCTTCCTTTCTTCCTCTCTCGGACTAGATACAGTTCAGAACATAGAACTTCTCTGAATAATTGCCCTGTGGACAGTGGAGTAAAGTTAATGTTACAAATTTACCTATTTACAACCTATGCACAGCTTTTTACAAGATGTGTTGTGCTTAGTCTTTGAGAATCCTGTGGGGGATTTTCTTTTAGTTTGAAAAGATACACAACTTCAAGCTTCATAAGTGAAATTAGAGGAAACAATTAGTGAAAGTCCTTTTTGAAAGTTCAGTTGCCATGGAAACGGTCGCCATGTTGATTTTCTTGTGCAAAACTAGGTCAATTTTGGCAATATTCAAAGTTTTTATTTTAGAGGTTTATAATTTTGTATTTGTACATAAAAAGTTAAAACCAATTTCCTGAATTTCTCACATCATTTTTTCTATGTTGTATAGTTTTCATTTCACAAATTTTAAAAAATTGAAGAAGGAGATTAATTTCTCTCAAATTTCTAACAAAAATCATGAATTTCTCAAAAGTAAAAAAGAGATTAAAAAATCCCATACGAGAGTCTATTTATTAGTAATGATTTAAAGCAGCTGTGTGCCAAATTTCAAGCGAATTTGTTGAAAATTGTACGACTACTTAGCAGAACAGTAAAAAAAAAAGTCATTTATGAGAAAATTGTATGTAAATCTCTCCCCCCCCCCTCTCTCCCCAAAAGCTAGTAAACAAGGACGTTGCATACTGAAGAAACATGGTGTACAGTTGTGTTGTTTGATTTGTGAGAGGTTTTCCGAAATACATAATCTTTCATCCATTTAAAAAAATATATTCAATCCACAACATTTAATCGACAAACCACAAGACTGGTAATCGAAGATTGACAAAAGTCTTATGAAAAACATTTATTGAAAGACAATATTTACATATCTATTAATAATATTAATGAAAAGAGATAACTTTCAGAAAGCATTTTTTAAAAAGGAGGGGGTGGGAGATAGGGAAAAGGGTAAATAGTCATGATGCTTCATAATCACTGCTTATCACTGTCCAATGATTTCAAAAGTCTGAATAATGCAGCAGCCTCCCGAATACGACTAAATTCTATACAAAATGCTTGCACCTCAATGAAGATATCCTGAAATTGAAAAAAAATGTATATAGGTAACTATGTTCAAGGAAATAGAATTCTATCAAAGATTCATCATTAAATGATATGAATGAATAATGATATCTCTAGCAGTAGCAGTAAATGAATACTTAAGTAAAAGGCCTCAAATTCAAATAAGGATTATAGTCTATTTTCTTCTGTAAACTCTCAAAATCTGCTTTCACTCTATTAATTATTTAAAATTTCTATTCGTGTCATGGGTGTCACTAACAAGGCATTTTGATTTGATTAACCCAAATCCACAACTAAGGTGGTAGGATTTTTGATTTTGCCTGGACAGCCCTGTATGTAAACAGCCACGGAATCTTTTAACGTGCACAGAGCATTGTTATCTGCACACGGGACCTCCTTTTATTGTCCGTCTCAAATAAGACTAGGTGTTTTCACCTACCTGTACCATCAGTACCAGGGAGAGGGAGGTAGATTTTGCTCGGAAAAAATCAAGAAAAATTGTCAACCATTGGCAGGGCTCGAACTCACAACCTGTTGGTTGAGAGGCCGACACCTTGCCTCTGGACTACCGAGTCCCCCTAACAAGGTGTAATGACCCTGAAAGTACAAAGTTCTGATAATGCAAACCATGTATTCCAGGCAGGCTACTTTTTAAGGGTAATGGTGACTTCACACTTAAGAAATGCTTGCAGTGCAGTTAATTAAATCTGCAGGCCACAACGCACACAGAGGCGAACGAATGAAATGTTCTGTCCATATCTGAGCGTTGTGTTGCTGATTTTTTGTTTTGCCGATTGTCTTTAGTGTATGACCTGTGCGTTGGTCAGTAGTGTTAACAGGCGGGTCACACCAGCTTTTTGTATTCCTTTAAAAACGAGGAAAAGATACCGACCCGAAAGAATGTGAACTCCCAAGTTTTCTAACCATGAAAATTTATCAGTCCGGCAATGCTAAGAATTTCACAAGAACAAATTTTGAAAACCAGGAGTTTAGAATAAATCTCCAAATTTTAAACAGCCATATCGTTAAAGATATTTGGCTGTAACGCCGATTTTTGGGCTCTGGAGATTCATTAACCAGTCTGCAGTTTTTAATTTAAATGAAAATATACAAGCAGGGAAAAAGACGAAAAAAACTTAAAAACAGTAGCAGTGGCAACAATAAGAAGTATCTCTTTGCTTCCACTCTCCTAAAGCTACCAAAGCAGGCTTTCCATCTTCTTTTTAACTTCACCATTCATAGATGAGCTGTCACGAACCTTGGCAATCAACGTCAATAATTATAGTATATAACTCATGCCTTGGATTCCATATTTCCAGAATTTTCTCATGCTTTTCTATAATGAGCAATAAACATGTTTCTCTTTCCCACTCCATTTTCAATGCACCTTTCTCAAATAACAGCCCACAATTGAGCATGAAAACATCAAATGAGAGTACAATGTACACTTTTCCATTGCGGTCTGTGTGACCTATGCAGTGATCAAGAAAAACAAACCAAAAACACATCCATACCAGAACATTTTGTATGTCATGTTTTGTTCATGTGCCATGTTCGCGAAAAATGCTCAGGTGTGACCACTGACACACCTTAACGTTCATGAAACATAAATCCCATGTGCAAATTAAGTGATAAAAGTAAAAAGGGATGATATGAAGTTTAGTTCTAAGGAAAAGATCAGTGACTTTTTATTTTCCATATCAGTATCACAGTATCAGCATCACAGATTTTAAAGACATTAACTGTAACAAACACAGCCTTTGATCATTTGTTTTTGTTTTTTCCTTTAAAAAAAAGTACATACCATGAGTAGAGGACTCTAAGACTAGAAATGCACATGAAAATGGTAAAAATGTTGGCCTTTTTAAACTATCAAGCCATAATGCAGGGTTGCCAAATTCAAAAAATCAAAAAGAGGGCCACGGGGGAGTGAAATGAGGGACAGTTAGGGTGACCGATATATTTGATATATTCATGACCATGCGCGCAGAATCGGCTATTCTCCCATTCCCACTTATTGTCCTGTATATTAATATAAATGACAATTTCTAGACAATTCTATGGATTCCACATGTACTACGGATACAAAAACAAAGAATGACAAACAACCTAAAGTATTATAATATAAACTTACATTTTTATAAGTATAAATTCTAAGCCATGGTTCTTGATTCAGCTATTACTCCCAAGTCTAAATAATAAGTAAAGTACATCATGTACACACTGAAGAGAAAATCCTTTCACAATGTCCTATCAGTTTTTACTATTAAAATGTCCTATTACAGTTTATAAAATAATGCATTTTTGAGTCTATAAACTGTGCTTGTTGCAGACTTGCAGGCCTTTAGAAGAGCTGGCGATGGATTGCGTTGAAAACAAAGGCCACTGTTTTGTTTCAGTATGAGCAAGGCCTGGAGGGTTTCCATGGACATGTTGGCCCTGAAGTCAAGTCCTATTGGCTCTGACTAAACTGAATATCATTGGTGTGGGGATTGATAGGATGTTTATCACCAGTGAGGGCAGGTGTGAAAACATGGGAGTCCCATAGTCATCCTTTGACTGGCCAAGCTGGTTCCACTGCTGGTCCATGGACAGTTGGGAAAAATCACCAGAGGGCAGGTCACAGCTCAGATATTCCCTAAACTCTCTCTCAATGGTGTGAGATCTGTTGTCAGGAGCACAGGGTATCTGTCAATGAAAAGCTTCAAAGATATGAAGTTGACATTATCTCTGTTGCTTATATCAGCCACTTGAGCATGTATGAAAAGGGGCTCATTGGGGGAAGATTTGAGAGCAGGTATTTGCAGGTTGACTTTAAAAACAGAATCACACTGTCGATGAAATCTTTCTTTTTTTGTTCTGAAAAATGCGTCTCCATGTACTCCCTAACAGCTGATCCCACCATCACTTCTTTGTGTGCTACAATATTGTAGGCAGAGGAAAGGTCAACTTCCATGACAAGTCTCCTTTCAGGACACAGGGTTTGACAAACATTGTCAGGAGATCTCTAATTGTTCTCATCATGAGTTGTCGTTGTTTGTGGAGGAGAGGAGCCTCTTGCTGAAAAAGGAGATTTGCTGTATCTATGATAGGGAGCACATAGTCAAAAGGAACTCCCTTGGCTGACAGCTCTTGCAAAAGAATTTTTGCAATGTTCTCCCCTGTTGCCCTACCCTCACATTCCACCACAGCAAAAAGTTCACTCCTCACCTTCCCATCCTTCTGAAGTCGTAACTACTAGCGGAAACAAATTCTCTTTTTTGTCATTACCAGCGTCTGTTGCAATGCTGTATGGTCCTGCATTCATACGCTCAATGAGATCCACGGATTCGTGGTTTGCCATCTCCTTGATGATGGCAGTTGTCTTTGTCCACGCACAGCCATATTTCTTTACAATGTCAGTTGCTGAAACTCCAGGTTGAACCAACATTGTTCTGAGTAGTCACCCAACATGATCAGATGCCGCCAATGGAATGTTGTGCTCGACAAGAAATCCGGAAAATAGTATCTCAGCCCTCATCACTGCATCGTCAACGACATTCCCAGATGAGCCTGTCGAGGTGAAAAATGTTGAGACCGAACCTGTTTTCTTGGCAGCTGCTGAACTCCTTAAATGTTTCTGTGTTTTCACATGCCTTTCACAATCCTGCCTTCCTCCATGAGAAATTTAAAAATCTGTATTGCACGTGGCGCGTCTTGCCAATGCAGGGTTGGATGGAACATGTGTAATGCACGGCCAGCCATCACTAAATTCCTTTCAGAAAGCACATAAGTGTTTTACTTTCTGTGAAGACGGCTCACAAGTTTCTGATCCAGAACGTTTAGACATAATGACAGTAGATCTAGGTTTAAAGTCACAATAATAAATAATCCCAAATGGTAAAATATCCAGAGGCAAGTCACGACAATGAATAAAAAGACGTAGGCACAACGGCAGTAATTGTAATGAAAGAAATGAGCGTCCAGTCGAGCGCGAAGCTATCAATGACAATGACCATTGGTACTCGTGTCAGTGGTACTGTTATGATGATAAGACGGGTACAAAGAATTGATTTTTTTCTTAATTAATTTGGGAAAATTTCCGTTTGCGAGACAGGCGACGCATTGGCGGGACAGACGACGGAAAGCGGGACTGTCCCGCAAAAGCGGGACGCTTGGCAACCCTGATAATGCAACAACAAATATGTTAACTGAAGGCAGTCAAAGGTGGATAAGTAACCCCGCTCCTAACCCCCTGCCCCTCCACTTTCACCCCTTGTGCCATCATATTGCCAACCTCTAGGAAAAAGCCAAACAAAAATTAATGGTCTTAGAAAAGGCCATAGATATCGTAGTATATAATATTATAATTGTAACAAGTTGTAAAAACACTGCATACTGCATGGTTCAAATTAACAAAATGATGATCATGCTCTTGATTTTTTGTCAAAAGGGACAAAACAACCCCCAAACCCAAGAGCAATAATATCCTTCTTTAAAGTGTTTTATTCTGAAAAGACAAGATGACTCTTACCTTGACATTTATAGTTTTATTTGAAAAGACAAGATGACTCTTACCTTGACATTTATAGTTTTATTTCGTAAAAGACTGTAGGAATACACATGTCAACCGCACTAATCTGTTTTGAAAGTAGCGATCTTTGATGGTTTCGCAGGTGCTGATGCAATTGGAGATGTACAGATGAATGAATTCCGGGGGAGCTCCACTTGCTGCAATTTGAACAAACAACACAAAATATAAAACTTAAAACATACTCCCATTCCCAAGTATAAAGCAGATCAAATACATTACGCAAAGCTCTCAAGACTAGGACTAAGTGTGAGTGTACGTGTGTGTGTGTGTGTGAATTTCTTTGTGACATCATGATCAACATAAAACTCAAGAAGCACCTTTCTCAATTAACAGGGGTCAGTAGTGAGCTATTTACAAGTAAGGCCCTAGATTATGTACAGAAAAGACATAAAATCAATGGCGAATGAAAAGTAAATAAAATAAAGTATCATTTAATTTACTATCAGCTTAAATCTACAAAACGCCTTCAATTAATTTCAAATAAAAAGAAAGAATATGCTTAAGACATTGTGTTTTTACTTACAGTGGTTAAGCGATTTACTACTTCCATTGAGTGAAGAGACATTTCCATGTTGACCAAAACATGAAAATAACTGAAAAGTATAGAATAGGCATTAAAATCCTCCAAATTACATAAATCATAATGTGATTAAGGAGTAAGGAGGGGGGGGGCACCTGGACTGGCAAGTTTGGGACCAAAGGTTGATTTTCTGTTCTTTGCATATTCGGGTAGAATGATCATTTATCTACAAGTTCATGGCAGAAAAATGTCCATATAACATATATTTTTTTAAATATAAAATATTTTGTAGGCGAGGGTAAGTGAAAAGAATCAAAATTTTTACGTAAATTATCATAACACTGACTAAGAAGATGGCAGTAAAAGCCTGTATATTGGTGGTTATACATTTGCCACTTTTCTTTTATTGTGCTATCCTTCAGATCCATCTGTCTTTCACTGATAAATCTTTTTATCTTTGATTGGTATATCTGTTTTACTACTGGTATATTTAGTTCTTTTATTTTGAGTTTAGTAGCTTTCTTCTCTTTCTTTTTCTGTTTGTTTTCTTCAGTCAGTAATCACATTTTGGCAATCACTAGGTTTTTGGCAATCACTAAGTGATGATCACTAAATATTTCAGCTCCTCTGTTCACTCTTGCATCTATTGTACTGTAAAAAAGGAAGCTGCTAACTATTATGTAGTTTATGATTGACTTTTCACACCTCTCTTCATTTGCTCTTGTATATTTGTGGATATCTTTATGAGGTGTTGGCTATTTCCATGTTATTCTTTAGGCAAACATCTATTAGTCTCTCTCCATTTGGAGAAGTTGTTGTCTCTCCTTCTTTACCTCCTCTGATGTTTCTGCATCGTTGCCTACTCTAGTGTTTAAATCTCCTAAAACCATTAGTTCCTGTTTGAGTTTGAGATTCTCTGCAGCTATTTGTAAATCGTTTTCAGAGATATCTTTTTCTTCTTTGATGGCATCTTCATTTGAGTCCATAAGCTACCGATAATTTAATTTCTCTTCCTTTTGGTTTAATATTTACCTCTAATAGCTATGGGCTTATAAATTTCCAACTTTCTAGTAGCTTTTCTTGCCTTTTATGCATTAGGAGGCCTACTCTTGCTCTAGCTAAAATAAGAATTCATAAAATTATAATGTTTCATTAATCATGCTAAATCAAAGAAACATCATTTGCTTGCATGTGTATCAGGGAATATGTGGAAAATAGAGAAACATGTACAAACTTCAGGGTTTTATCAATCTTCAAACAAAAAGAACTTAAAAATTCAATAAAAAAGATTATATTTAACAAATTTATTTAAAAACCCACAGAATGAAATAAAACAAAACTTACTCTGTGATTTGTGTGGAGTTCATGAGTTTGAGAAGGACATGAATTGCTACTAAGGGGTTGTTTTCCACTAAATCTGGTAACTGAATAATAAGAAAAAAATATGTAAAATTATTGACAAATCAAAAAAAAAGGTTACACAGGATATCGCTACTACTATGCAACATAACTTGCTTCCTAATACCACATTTTTAATCCAAACACACCTATTAGTATTATAGCATCAGCATGCACCCGGAAAAATAAATCCTGTTCTAAACCTATTGATGCCAGTCTCGACAAGTCTTTTTTATTGAGCATGGAGCTGTTTCTCTCGTCGCTTATCGTTGGTAAATCTGGTTGGAACTATATTTCTGATTTTTAGTTTCAATGTCATTGATTTTTTACCAATCATTAAAGTTGCTACTATCTTTTCAAAGATTTTTGTCATTTTTCAATCAGGAGGCAGTGTTAGAGAAGAAGGTCTAGAAGCAACTGGAGCTATGTATGATGGTAATTTATGGTTGACCCATAAAATTAGCTAGTACTATTGGTAAAGGGGTTTTTTAAGTTAGTGCATTTGATTTTCTTGGGGAACAGGAGGAGAAAGCTAAGGAGGACTCTGAAGTGTAAATGGGCTAATGCAGCAAACATGGCGATTGAGAGGGAAAATCTGCAGTGGAAAATAAATATCCATTGAAACAAGTTCTTTCTCACCATGTGTTTTGACAGTTCTACAGTTTTTGTTTTTTTTGTCTTCCAATACTGTTCAAAAAGCTGATTTCATTTGAGTTGAAAGAAAGTAACTTTCAGAGAACATACAAAATTCATTTGATAGTTGAATAATTTTAAGTAAAAGTCAAGAGCTGTAATTTACACTTGAAACAAATTGAGTTTTTCCTTTTCACATGAGTTGTGAGTATTTAAGAGCCATGTTTGACTCAGTTGAAAATTACCCAAAACAATTAATTTTGATCAAGTTTCCCAATTCCTACCCACATATTTTTAAACGATTTAACTTTAAATTCATGTCATATTAGAGAAGAAAACTTCTAGTCACTTTACTTTCCTCCAGAACATTTTACTACAACTACAATATTTCCTAAGTTCTCTTCAAATACGCCCCCCCCCTCCCCCTCTGTATCCATCTCAACAATGGCTACTTATAATGCAATACTAATAGATGCAGACCTGCCACTCTTGGAATGACAAATCCTAATCCAAGCTAAAAAAAATAGTTTTAAAAAATGTCAACTTGTCAGCTCGTGTGTGTGTGTAAAATGAGACACAAAGACACGGAGGTGCTCTGATGTGCCAAAAAGCCGGGAAAAACCAGAAGATAGCCCATCCCTGAATTGTTTTTCCATTGCTTACACTTGAGATTTCGTTTTGGACTGCCTACTATTACTACTAACAATACAGTACCTTGTTGACATAAGGTGGTGCCTAGAAAACAGACTTGTGCACTGTCATAATCATTTATTGCCCGCCTGCCAACACAAGGGTGGACACGTGAGGAAATTTAACGATTCCCCATGCCTTCTTGATTACGTGTCTTATTTATCTACCGTCCAAGGAAAATCGACTGAGTGTGAGAGACATCTCTGATAATTGCCATCTTTGTTTTGATTAACTGGTCATGTGGCTACTTGTTCGTTTAATTCTGCATTTTACCACTCACAAAGGGGCTTAGGTACTTCAAACTGCTGAGGGAAAATCAAAATCCCTAGGTTCCCGGGAAATAGGGAAACCCGGCAAATTGGGACGATTTTACAATCCACCGAGAGTTCCCGATTAGAGAAGTTCCACTGTATTTATATCCATACATTCAATGAAATCCATCACTATGATCTTTCAATAAAAAATATTATTGATGAAATCCATCACTATGATCTTTCAATAAAAGATATTATCAGCACCAATCAGTTTTCTACAAATAAAGGCTTCATACTGAACTACATTTTTTTAAAAGCCGGGGAAGAAAAAAAGAAGGAAGTGGAAAACACTCCTCACACTGCAACTCCAAAAAAAGTGAAATCTTTTAAAATCAATAAAATACCTTTGCTGGACATAGTCCAATGTTGTAGACTAGTTTGCTGTCTTTGTCAAGCTCCTTCTTTATTTGTTGTTCCTGTTGTGGTGGCAGGGATCCTTTGAAAGCCTTTGCCATAAGTCTTCGAACCTCAACACCGGTGGATGTATTTACACACATGGTTGTGTCCCATGCTATGTTGAACTCATTATCTGATGGCATCATCCACACCATCTGAAAATATTTCATTTTCAATTCATTTGGTGATACCCACATCCACTACTAAGGTGATCTCGGGCTTTTGGAAGAATTTTTAATTTTGTCCAGACTGTCTTGTAAACAGCCAAGGGATCTTTAACGAGCACAAAATGTTGTGATCTACACACGGGATCTTCTTTTTATAATCCGTCTCCGATGGGACTAGATGTCAGTCCATCTACCAGGACCGTGGGGGTGGGGGGATTTTACTAAAAGAAAATCAAGAAAATATTCACCGGGCAGTGAACGGGTCAGCACCTGTACGGGAGTAGATGAGCCCGCCCTCCACAAGTCTCTTGTTGCCTTGCAGGCGGATCTTGGCCGACCAAAGGCTAAGGGAGTTAACCCTGACAGAAAACGACTTGCTGCCTTGCAGGGTGGTCTTGAATGCCCTAAGGCTAAGAGAGTTAACCCTGACAGAAAATAACAAGGCCCGGTAGGAGGCCTCAAGGTGGCAGCCCCACCATTTACCTAGGGTACAGTGGGCTAATCCTGCTTATACAAAAACAAACTGATTCAGAGAAATAAATGTAATATACCCGGCTTGACATTTCAACGACGAACATTGAAACGAACACGGACTTATTTTTTGGAACATGGAATGTTAGGGCAATAAATGGAAAAGAGTTTAGAGAAATGGAAAAATCCAAAGTAGATATTTTGGCCATTACAGAAACAAAGAAAAAAGGACAAGGAATAGAAAATGTAGGACCGAATCATATTTTAATCTTCTCAGGAGTAGATGTCAAAGATAGAGCTAGAGCAGGAGTAGGCCTCCTAATGCATAAAAGGCATAAAAAGCTACTAGAAAGTTGGAAATTTATAAGCCCATAGCTATTAGAGGTAAATATTAAACCAAGAGGATGAGAAATTAAATTATTAACAGCTTATGGACCAAACGAAGACGGAACTAAGGAAGAAAAGATATCTTCGAAAACGATTTACAAAGTGCAGAGAGAATCTTAAACCCAAACAGGAACTAATGGTTTTAAGAGATTTAACCGCTACAGTAAGCAACAATTTGAAAACGTCAGGAGGAGTAATAGGTAAAGAGGGAGAGACAACAACTTCTCCTCATGGAGAGAGACTAATAGATTTTTGCCTAGCGAATAACATGAAAATAACAAACACCTTTTTTCCTCATAAAGATATCGACAATTATACAAGTGTAAATGAAGAGAGGTGTGAAAAGTCAATGATAGACTACATAATAGTTAGCAGCTCAATACATTGGATGCAAGAGTACACAGAGGAGCAGAAATATTTAGTGATCATCACTCAGTGATTGCCAAAATGAGATTACTGGCTGAAGAAAACAAAGAGAAAAGGAAAGAGAAGAAAGCTACTGAACGCAAAAGTAGTAAAACAGGTATACCAATCTAGGATAAAAAGATTTATCAGTGAAAGACAGATGGATCTGAATGATAGCGCAATAGAAGAAAAGTGGCAGATGTATACAGAAACACTCCTCAGTTGTACTGAAGAGGTCTGTGGTAGAAAACAAATTAAAGGAGATAGGAAAAGAACAGCATGGTGGAATGAGAATGTCAAGACTAAGATCACAGAAAAGAAATACTTGCAAACAAAGAGACCAGAGGATAGGATAGATTACGTGAATAATAGAACTACCGCTACAGAAGTTAGGAAAGCAAAACAGGAACAACGGGAGGAGTTTGGACAAAGACTTAAAAAAAGCTATCAAGGAAATCAAAAGCTGTTCTGGGGGCAATGAAGAGCATGAAAAAGACCAAAGCATGCCCAATATGACAAATTAAGAATGTCGAAGGAGAAAAAATGAAAGAAGACGGCGAAATCATGGAAACATGGAGAAAGCAGTTTCATCAATTACATAATCCCTCCAGAACATATGAAACAAGGAGTGTGACAAGTAATCCAGATGAGACAGCTGAAGATGTAGATATAGCAATGAAATAATTCCAAACAGCTATAACAAAAGTGAAATTAGGAAAAGCCCCAGGAGCAGATCAAATTTATTCAGAAATGATTAAAAACCAAAGGAGAAAGGCAGACAAACTACTACATGCAATATGTCAACAAGCATGGAAGTCTAAACAGGTGCCAGACGACTGGAAAAAGGGAACGATAGTACCAATACATAAGAAAGGATCAACTATGGAATGCTCAAACTATAGACTGATATCACTACTTAGCGTACCAGGATAAGTAAAGTGTATGCCAGGATACTGGAAATGAGACTAAGGAAAAGAGTAGAGGATCAGATTGAAGAGCATCAGAGTGGGTTTAGACGAGGAAGAAGTGTACAAGACCACCTATTTACAATTAGACAAATAATAGAAAAATTCCTTGAGAGAAACATTGATTTGCACCTGTGTTTTACTGACTTAGAAAAGACATTTGACACTGTGAGGAGGGACGAACTATGGCATTCCTTAAAAGAACACGATGTAGAGCAAAAATTTAATAGAAGCCATTAATTTTTTTTACAATAAACCAACATGTGCAGTTAGAGTAGCTGGAAACATATCTGAAGAATTTGATGTAGATATAGGAGTAAGACAGGGTTGTATCCTGAGTCCTCTTTAGTTTACCACATTTATGGACGAAATATGACAATAAGTGACAACTCCACTAATAAAGACAGAACAAATATGTCCTTAGTTTGTTGTATGAACCATAATTTGTTCTGTCTTCATTAGTGGAGTTGTCACTTATTGTCATATTTTGCCTTTGACTTCACTCCACTGTGGCTCCTTCGTATTATTCACATTTATGGAATCGGTTGCAAAGGCATCCTCAAAAAATGAAGAAAATGAATGTAGGTATGTGGAAGCTCAAACCAGCAAATGTATCAATGCTTTCATTTGCCGATGATTTAGTTGTTTGGAAAATCAGAAAGTGACCTTCAGTCGAATATCAACATTATGAACAATGAACTAAATAAAAGAGGAATGAGAGTAAATGCAAAGAAAACCAAAAACAATGCTAGTAACTAGGGAAGCTAAACACAAAATCTTAAATTGGACAGGGAGAATTTAGAACAAGTTCAAAGCTACAATTACCTAGGAGTAATGATTAACTCAGAGGGAAAACTAAGAGAAGAAATCAGCCAGAGAGTCAAAAAGGCAAGCGCAATATATAAACATCTAGGAAAGGCATTTGTAGATAAGCAAGAATTGTCAACAAAAACAAAAATGGCAGTATACAATACAGTTTATTGTCCTACTCTCCTCTATGGCAGTGAAACCTGGACAGTAGAGAATACAGTTATTGTCCTACTCTCCCTCTATGGCAGTGAAACCTGGACAGTAGAGAATTCAGTAGAGTACAGGCAGCTGAAATGAAATATCTAAGAAAAGTAGTAGGGAAAACTAAAAGAGACAAAATCAGAAACAAAACAATAAGAGATCAAACCAAAGCAAATGGCATAAAAACTAAGATAGAAATAAATCAATTGAGATGGTTTGGGCATGTAAACAGAATGAATGACAATAGAATAGCTAAATCAGTATACAGTTCTAAAGCCCAAGGTAAAAGACCTAAAGGCAGACCTCAGAGAAAGTGGGAAGAAGATATAAAAGAGGCATTGAAGCATAGAAATTTAACTTTTTTGGAAGGAAAGAAAAATGCCAGGACAGGACATCTTGGAGAAAGATCATCTCGGGCATCTGAACCCATACACCGAAAGATAGAATGGGAACTGATAAAGAAAGAAAGAAAAAAATATTCAACCGTTGGCGGGGCTTGAACCCATGACTTTTTGCTTCTGGACTACCGTATCCCCCATCTGAAAACAACCAAAGTAACAATCATACAAAGGATACATAAGACAAATTTTTGTAACAGGTAATTGTGCTTTATACACGTTAGTTAGGCAAATCTGGGGTTTCCTCATAAAACTCTTTAAAAACAAGATCCTGTATGTAGATCACAACACTCTGTACATGTTAAAGATGCATTTCTGACACTGACAAAATCGTTTCTGGCAAGATCTTTTTTTTCCGCCGGAAATTACATTCTAGGATAATAAACAAAGAAAGAAAAAGGAGAAATCAACTTCTTCTCACTGTCACATCCAATCCTCCTTCGCGTCAGGCTTAGCCAGCTTTAAACTGAAAACAAATTTGAGCACATACTGAGTTGCCAGCATCTATATTTCAAAGTAAGACTGAAATAAAAAAAAAAGTAAATTTATGGCCAAAAAGCCATGATAGTATAAAATAGCTAACAGGAATTTCATAATGCACTGAAAACGCATTCATGACCTCTCAAATCATGGAAACTTGTGACATAAAATGTCTTCGACCAAGAGTTACATATTGTCAGTTGTATAACATAAATGCCTAAGTCAGGCTTTGGCATTTTTGAGATAATATCATATAAAGGCATCTCTAGGTGTTTTCCTTTTAGCCTTAAAAGCTAAGAAATCAACGAACCAGAAAGCTCAAATCAAAACCAAATCGATTGTAGTCCAGATCTTTGAAAATGGAAGTTAAAAGGAAGTTTTTCTTGTTTTTTTTTCAAAAACGTCTAAATGTGACTTAGGTATTTATGTTTTATACAACTGACGAGATGGTAGCTAACTGCAGTGTAAAATCCTTTCTCTGAAAAACAACTTGATTATCATTAAATGATTTCTTCATTTAAATAACCGATGTAGCCCCTAGGTGCATCCAGAGATTGAAGTAGCAGGAAAAATTCTTCTCGATATGGAGTAAGATATAAAGCTATCCACCCAACATCAACAAAACTATGATTGAAAGAAGTTATTTAACAAATATTTTCTGTGGCAAACATATGAAATTGTGGCCTGATATTAGTGATAATCGTTCCCATGTCTAGCTTCCTTTGTCTTGCATGCTTTGAACTTCGTTTTCATTAACTTTCTTTGGTAGGCAGAAGGTTTGAAGCATGATAAAACTTGGTTATATAAACACCCAGTCACTACATAATTACTGGACCATGGTTTAATACATATCTGGATATAATAGTGGTAACAGAATTCTCAAAGATAACAGAACACAGATATTCCCACTTCTTCCTTTCTGGTATAACATATTATATTTACTTCTTTTATAATAAATGACATTTAAAAGAGGGAGAGACACTTATTGTCATATTTCGCCTATATTTACTTCGGTCATCGCAAAAAGCACCGCAAAGTTCATTCACATAGAAAAAAGAAATGATATAGCCACCAACCTCGTCCTGAGCTATATGCAAGGGTGGAGCAAGTCTGATAAACTCGGGTTGTAGTGTGTTGTCTACAGGAGAGTTTGTTCCTGTGAGAAGTGACTCCACTGTCTGTCTCTGAATATCTGGGTTGATCATGTTTGGCTTGCCAAACTGTTCAAAACTGTAATGAAAAGCCGAAAAGTAAATGATTATTCAAACTGAAGACATTTATAATTGAAAAATATCCTCTCTTAAATAGATGCGCTAACTTTATGAATAATGCTTCGTATAACAACTCATCATAAAAGTCACAAAGGTAAGTTAGATGGATCAAAATGGACAAAAAAGCAACAACAAAATAAGTTTACTACTGACTTGTTTGATTTTGTTTCTGGATACGACAAAACACAACTGATGGCTGTCTTGCTTGTGTGCGGCATTTCAGATTGTCTCTGTACAATGAACAGCTGAGTTTGGCTGATGTCTAAGGGCTGTTTATTTCCAATATCCATTTGAATGATTTGAGCCGGTGTCATCTTTAACATCTGCAATGAGAAAGATACTAGATTAAAGACAGCATCAATTTATGTAAAAGACATTTAGACTTCTACTTCTTCATTTTTTAATGCATTAAATGACTTTCTTCCTTTCTTGAGTTAAAATGGATAGCTCTACTGGATTTGCCCCGATAAACCAGTCTAGTCCACACTAAAGCAGACAAAATCGTGTGAGAATAATCGTCCATTAGAGAGACGACATTGTTACTATACGGTAAGTTAACACCACAGGAGGTACTTGCGCACACTCAGTCTTTGTAACGTACACACATTAACTACCCAAAACTGAGTTTCCTCACAAAACTCTAGAGGCCATGAATGCATTTCTGGCATTGACTAACTCTTTTCTGACGACAGACAACTAATAAAGAAAGAAAAAGGAGAAAACACTTCTTTTCCCTGTCACATTCACACCTCCTTCATGCCAGGCTTAGCAAGCCTTTTTCTCAGCCCTAAACACTGAATTGGTGGTTCTAGCCCTATGCACAGCATTGGGCCTCCAGTAAAAGTCATGACCCGCCATGCTCACTATGTACTGCACGGCGGGTAAGATGGGGTCAAATTACATTTTGTAATGTGGTGTCCGTACTGCATGGTATGGACAAAAGAAAACACCTGGATCAACCAAAGCGATAAAAAAAAAAAGTAAAATGTCCTTCTACTTGAAAGCTAATTTTCTCATTAATGGGTGGGCATATTGTGATCAGCCTTTGAATATAATGTCAAGAACCATTTGTCTTCATTCAAACCAAGTACTGTGAATAGTTACAAATATTGAACTGAGCATTTCAATTAATGTAAAAGAAGGTCTTTCATGATGCTTTGAGAGTTTTAATTTGATCACTCTTATACAATTATTTCTATAGTCAAGCAATACACATACTCCAAGGAAAGACGCTAACTGTTAATGTCTTGAGTACGATGTACAAGCAGAGATGGGGACAAGCTCTGAAAAAACCTCAAATTTATCGCCCCTTTAAAATTTCAATACACAAGAGCATTAAATTCAAATACAAGAAATGTAAAGAAATGGGCCGCAATATAAAAAAATCCAATGTTATCCGACATGCCAACTTTTTAGAATCAAAATTCAAGAGAGATCTGTATCATCATAGTCCTGTAGTAGTACATTGCTGGACTATCAAGACAGGGTTTTGGAGCAAGAACAGACCAAAACCAGTGAATCATTTCTTTTTTTTTCCGTTTGTCTTCATTTCTTTACATTCAAATCCACTTCTTTCCACCAAACATTCTTCATCCTCTTTTATCGCAATCACTAATTTCCATCATATTTTTCAAGTTTTCTTACTCACTCTCTTCCATGGCTCTTTACTCTGCAGTCACTTTCCTTCCCTCCACAACATTTTAGTACAACTGCAATATTCTCTAGTGTCCTCTTCAAGGATCCCCCCCCCCCGCCCTCTCTCTCTCTATCTCAACATGGCTACCTATAATGTAATACTAATAGATGCAGACCTGCCATTCTTGGGATGAAAAATCCTAATCCAAGATAAAAAATAGTAGTTTAAAAAAAATGTCAACACCTATAATCAACACGTGTGAGTTATCTCCCTTATGGTCGTGATTGGTAAGGGGCCTAGATGTCAGTTGGACTTGTTTGTTTTATTGAATTTTACTCCCTGTAACATAAACATTGATCTCAGGTGAGAGAAAACAGCAAGATAAAAGATAAATAAAAGAGGAAGAAAGGAAAACAGAATAACCTACCAGTAAAACCCACTATTCACCCACATTGGACTTGAGTCTCGGATATTAATAGATAAGCTCAAATCATTAGTTCAAATCCAGCAGGTAACTTTCTACCTAGTGCATGTGACTAGCCCTACAGTAATAACGCCCCACGACCTTGAAAAAAAAAATCAATACTCATGTAGTATTATAGCCCACATGTAGTGTTGTATTTAGCCCACATGTAAAAGTAACATAATACTACAGGTGCCTGCGTTGGTTGATCAGGATGCTGTATAGCAACCTTGTACTTTAGACCCTATGTGAGCATGTGTATTTATGAGTGTGTGTGTGTGTGAGAGAGAGATAAAAGAGAGAGAGAGAGAGAGAGAGAGAGAGAGAGAGAGAGAGAGAGAGAGAGAGAGAGAGAGAGAGAGAGAGAGAGAGAGAGAGAGAGAGAGAGAGGAGAGAGAGGGAGGGGAGGAGGATATTACGTCTTTCTTATAAGAATGAAGCAGAAGTGTTCGGCCTGCATGGGCTTTAATTGAAATGAAAAAGGCAAAACCAATCCTAAAATAGTAAATGAGGCATAATTCTATAACATAAAACAACAACAAAATGTCCGATTAAACTTGAAATCTTGAATCCTAAAGGTCTGTAGATGTACTACTCCTGCTACCGGTACCAATACTACTATTACTAGGCTTACAAATACTACTATTTTTACTCTCTCTCTCTCTCTCCTTCCTTTCCCCCCTCTGTCTCTCTCTCATTGAAGGGCGGATAAATGTTACATGTCATCAAGTGACTCTGTCTCTCTATCTCTCTTTGTTTTCCCGGACGGCTGGTGCTTGTGTGTGTATAAAATGAGACACAAAAAACACGGAGGTGTTCCGCTGTATCACAAAACCGGGAAAATCCCCATCCCTGATAAGGTATGTGAAATATCACTATTGTCATGTAATGCAATATAAGACATCAATAAAAATGAGAAAAAAAAACAGCTATTGTCAGCCTTTAGAAGTCCAGTGATTGTTGGAAAACCAGCCAAGGTAGCTCCATTACGGATTTTTCTAAGCCCTGGCCAAACAGGACTCTTTGTTTTCCATACATCAGGATGGATAAAGCATGTCTATGATATCCAGCAAGCATGCTTTTCAATCCAACAATGTATTCAACTATTTATGACTTCAAAGTGGAGCTATGTTATCTCAGGGGATAAAAGACTATAAACAGTCTACTTACCTCTTTTGATGTGCTTGATATGAGATGAGAGAAAAATATCTTTCAGGAGCAGAAATGGGTGGAATTGATGATGGTAAATCATAGGGATTGCCTTCTTTTCTTTCGGACAAGTCTTGCTATATGTGATTGGTAAGAAAAAGAGAAAAATGTTTTCTTTTCTGTTTGGAATATAAAATTCCCTATAAACATATATTCACTCTAACTTACTTCATTTATCTGACTGACTTTATTTGTCCTCCTATCACTTATCCTCATCCCAAATTTCTGATTTCGCAAACTTTTTTTTCAGTTTATATTAAATTTATTGACATTATCATAAGAAGATTACACATGGAAAAAAAAAGATTGTGAGAATTTAATAACACATAATTGAACAATTTTAAGGCTTTTAAAACTAAACCCCTAAAATAGCAACACATGAATCTCCTGTTGTAAGCATTTAAGAGAATTAAAATGAGGAAAATTACCAATAAGTAAACAAAAACTGAGGCAAACGGGTTAGCAGCTACAGGTTCAGTTTTGTACATTTAAATGAGTATAAAAACAGCTGCTAATTTCTGAGTTGGATGAGGTAGTAGATCTCGATGTTGAAGAAGGTGAACCTGATGAAAAGATGGAAAAAATAAATGACAGACTGTTACACACACTGAAACACAGGAAGCTTGACATAAACAGATTTAAACATCTTAATAATCTTATAACTTAAGAGATGATTATCCTGTTACTTTTCATAAATAAACATTAAAAAAATAATTAAAATGTAATATAAATTATTGATAAAAAGCAAATCAATGACATCATGTCAGGGAAAATATATATTATATCCCTTTGATTTTTTCAACCACAGCCTAAAAAAAGTTTAAAAAAAAAAAACAAAACAAATAAAAATCTAAACAAAAATATAAGAAATAGACAGAAAAAACCCCTCCAATTTTCCTCTATTTAAATGTAATAACAAAACATAAATATATAGAAATACTTTGAAAATCAAAAAGTATGTACACAATGAAAAACAAACACAAATATATATTAAAGGTTGTGAATAACAAAATAAGGTATGTGCCTGCTATGGAAATAACAGCCGCCATCTTAAGTTTTACGACAATTTTTTATGAACATACTCTCGCTTATTTCCAAAAATGCAATGTTACAAAACTTTGTGAAATGATTCTTAAATAGAGCTAATAAAAACATTTTGTCAAAGAAATGTTTAGATATCATCAAAAGACTATGGTTGGTAAATATTTTAAAATGAGAAAGAGTACAGCTCACGGTTTGTAAAGATACTAAAATTCAGCTTGGGCATTGCATTTACAAACAATTTGTCCGCCTCACTTTGAACAATGCGAGTCTCTTTGGAATTCTGCATTTTCCCTATCAATAAAACTACTGGTATCATGTACACAATTATTGTATAATAGCTGAATTGATGAAAATAAAAATAAAAATCTAAAAAATGTCTGTCATATATTATATTGCTAACTTCACTTTTTAAGAAGTACATGATCACCGGGAAAATAAAGAAAATAATAATTCTTACCAAAGTTAGACCAACTTTGAAGTGATCTTTTTTGTGGGCAAAATAATGATGAAAACTGTTTACAGACTCTCAAAGCTTTGAGCTTGAGTCGCATCCTCTGAAAGAACGCTGAGTAAGAGATAGAAGTTCAGTGAAAGCAGTTTAAAAACAGAACATGTTTGAGAAAATTTGATGGGTAACTAAAGATCATTTGTAAAAGACTTTTATTGTCCTTTATAAAAATTATGACAGCTAAAAAAACAATATCTAGATCTTTGGAGAGTTTACTGTTTTATTTCATTGATATTTACCCAATCCACTCCCACTTTAGCACCGCTGACCATGGTAAATGAAACGAAAAATACACTGCAGCGATTCTAAAATGAGAGTAATAATAGGGTGACAACTTGGGCCAGGCAAGCGGGGCTTCAATTCGTCTTCCTATTACTCCCACGTGTGTGTCCGTCGCCCTGACTTTTCATGCACGGTAAATAGCCCCTCTGAACCCCCACTTTTCTCAAGAAGAGGATACAACTGAGAAACAGAACCAGTAAGGAGATAAAATAATATTATTATTATTCCCCATCAGAAAATAAGAATTGCGTTGGTATGCTATCTTGAAGAAGGCTGACACAAGGAGCATAAATATATTCAAGTATCGACATAGGAACACTGTTTCTTTTAATGCAGAACACCCTCCCCCACTCCCTCCTCAGTATTTATAGCTGTGGAAATCTATTTAAGAAAAATGTATCTCTCTGAAAGTCTCATTCCCGGAGTTTGGCCGAGAGGAGATGGGACCACAGAACAGAGATGTATGTAGTAGGGTAAGCCTCACGGAGTGGCGAGATTGAGGTGAGAGAGCACCACCAAGTGTCCAACGGTCATGTCAATATATTTTTTTTCAGACTCGGCCACGGAGACTTGTGATCAGTGAGAAGTGAGAGAGGAATCAGTAGTATCAGTATCACGGTAGGAGTAGGCTAGCCTACATTGTGGTCAGTTAGGCTGAGTTGACGAGACAGAGTGAGAGCATGATCGCTTTTTTCAGTGAGTTAGGTCGGCGATATACTGCGAACAGTAGCCTATCTTTTAACTATTTTCAAGTTCGATACTGCCTGGCGGTGCTAAAGTGCGATTATGCCCGTTTCTCTTGGTCAGAAAATGAAATGACTAATAAATGGGATAGACTACCATAGTCAAGCACACACTATCACCGTCCCTAACCCTGACCCACACCACCACCCATCCCCCGATCTCAGGCAAAGTTAGGTCCATCTGCAGGCAGCTCATTTCAAAGAAAGTCACACCTTGTGAGTGCCTGAACTAACTATAAGCTACGGTAGCTCTAGGCCTAAGAATACATGTTAGAATCAATGCAAACATTAAATCATCATTTGTGTTTTGCTTTTGTTTCTGCATTCACAACTCGATTAGATCTAGTTATTTTTTGTCTTATCAGTTTCTCTCACAAACACACCTTAGGAGTGATGACAACTCTTGCACTGTGAGGGCCGCCATTTTTATTAGGACCAATAATGGTAAGTGGTTAGGTACGATTTATGTGGACACCAAAATCCTTGACCAAGAGCCTTAGGATTGACACTGACAACTTCTCCAAATAAGACAGAGCAGACACCTGACGTTTTAGGTATAACCCTTCGTCAGACAAGAAACGAGTATGGTCAATACTGTACAAACTTAAAACACGATATGGCAAAGGAAGAGCCGAAGGCAAATGGAAAGGAAGGCAAAGACGAGAAGAAATCAGGAAAAGAGAACAGTAAGGAACAGAAGGGAGAATAAACAAAATGACAAAAATCAGAAAAAACAGCCGCCAAAATTCAAGGTCCTCGGGTGACAAAAAAGATGATGTATTTTGGCGAAGGTGCATTTTGATGGAGTCAAGGACCCCAACCCACTACATGTTTTTACATTGCCATTCTTGGGTGGACATTAACTCTTTTGTTTTGCTAGTTGTTTGTAGCCTAATCGTTTGGGTTTTGTCGTTGTTACTTGGTTTAAGAATAAGACCTCTTCTCACAGATTGTTCAATCTTCTTTCACTCATGACTACAGGAGGGGATGGGATGGTGGAGATATTCGACAACTTGGAGGAATACATTTTTATTTGCTGACACGCATGTCATAAAAGTGACACAAGACCTTTCTCGGATTTTTCACCGTATTCAAAGAGAGAGCCGATCAGAGTGTTTGTCTGGCAGTGGCAGACCATCGTCGACGGCCGAGTCGGGGAGGAAACAGGCAGGGTGACAAGAGCTGAGACAGCCAAGACTGGCATTGTCGTGTGCATGTAGTTAACACAGATCTAGATGCCAAACACACACACACACATACACACACGCACACACACACACGTGCGTTGCAGATTTTGTTACTTGGACGAGGCAAAAGACGTTATTGAGTTATTTTTCATACGAATACACTCTTTAAATGCAACCAATTGAAGACGTACTTGCAAAAACATGTTGCATTTTTGACGAAGTCAAGCCAGCTGTTGTTGCATT
Organism: Doris montereyensis; assembly: GCA_037039925.1. Taxonomy (NCBI): domain Eukaryota; kingdom Metazoa; phylum Mollusca; class Gastropoda; order Nudibranchia; family Dorididae; genus Doris; species Doris montereyensis. The sequence continues at coordinate 5,568 of JAXRKP010001093.1, read as the reverse complement.
TTGATGGGGTAATTAGCGTTGTAAAATTCGGTTATATGAAACAGTCGTGCATTATGACGAAACGTGCATTTTGGCGATGTGCAATTTGGCGGAGACTACTGTATATGTAAAATATATTATTATATATTCCTCATCATCATCATTTGTGGCTAGCGTTATTCAAGACGTTGCCGACCATGCCTCACTATGTTGTTCTGTGTTCAGTGCTTCTTGTAAAATCCGACTTGATGGGGGATATCGGACGTATTTTGTCTTAACGCCGTTATGTAGGCTATGAGGTGTGTTGTCTGCGACGAGCTCTTGTCCTTTCTATAAATCCAAGTGTTCCTAGTTTTTTAGTCCATTTTGTCTCCACAAATGGCCAAAAATCTCATTTGTGTTTCTGCTTGTTTTTTTGTTGTTGGTGCCAGTAACTACCTGTAAAATATTACAATACACCAAGCAGGTACTAGATCTAGATGCACTTTGATTTCTTTGCAATACACCCATCACATGGACTTGCTTTTCCAAAAACACACACACATACACCAGTTTCACACTACACTTCTCTGCAGGGCCTTTCACTATC
>JAXRKP010001092.1:165000-168193 GCA_037039925.1 Doris montereyensis | reverse complement strand
AGGTAGGTTCTTTGACCTTTAAATACCTCATGAATCGTAATACAATCATGGAGTTTCAAAAATGATTGAACCTACAATGATCAATCGGGACAATGCACATTCATTCCTCATACAAGTACTTTAAATAATGGAGCTCCTTATCAATGGTATTTTTAAAAGCTTTAATACTTTTTCAATGTATTTCTTTTGAACTGTAAACTATTCCATTCGTTGACCGTTCTTATAATTATTTTTTTGTGTCTGACAGAGATAAAACTTCCTGTAATGTATATCTTAAATCTATCTCCCCGAGTAAAATTTACATGAGAATAGTTGAAAAATCATACGATCTATTTTGTCTATACCATGAACAATGTTATACAATTGATAAGATTGCCCCCCCCTTTCCGTTTTCTCCTGTATTTTAGAGAGGAGGCGATGAAATCTCGATATTTCATCATATGACATATTGCCATGTTCTAATTCTCTTAATAACCTTGTCGCTCGTCTTTGTACTTTTTCTGAAAGAACTGATTGTCGTTTAAATAAAGAGCTACATATTCCATATTCCAAAATAGATCTAATAACAGTTTTATATAGTGTAAGAAACATGTTTACATCCATATATAAAAGACTTCTATAAATAATTCCAATCCTTCTATTTGCCTATTTAATGCATTCATGAATATGTTCATTAAAATTCAGATTCTTATCAAAGATTACACCAAGATTTTTTTCTGACACTAAAAAAAGCCAAGTCACTGGTTCTGTTGGAGGCAACACGCTATGAAATAATAGGATTTTTTTTTACTAAATATACATGACTATACATTTGGAAATATTGAAATCGAATTGCCAATTTTCAGACAATGTAAACAAGGAGTATAAATCATTATGCAATACCTGATGGTTTTTAGTCTGGGAATAAACGTTTGTATCATCCCCAAATATTTTACAAGTAGAATATATTGAATTCGGAAGATCATTTATACATAATAAGAATAAGAGAGGCCCTATCACACTACCTGAGGAACACCACTTTTAACGGGTCTCAAGTCAAAACCTTAATTTTTAACCATCGCTCTCTGACTGCAATTTGATAGGAAATATTTCATCATTACCACTATATCGTAAACCTGAAGCTTTACACGGAGCCTTTCATGGGGTATCTGAATCAAAAAGCCTTGGGAAAATCCAAATTATAACATCAATATTATTTTTATCATCAATATATTTAGTAAAATCTTCCATAACCTCCAATAGTTGGGTTATACAAGATCGTTTACTGTGACAGCCATGTTCACATTCAAACACCATTTTATTGTAAGATTCAAGAAAAGGCATATGAAGTCCTTTAAAATGGATTCAAGTATTTTACATACGATACATGTTAGACTAATTCCGGCGACAATTTTCTCCGTCACATATATTTCCCTTTTTAAATATACCTGTAACATTAGCTTATTTCCAGTCAGTTGGTACAATTTCTGTTTTAAAAGCTATCGAAAATAATAGAAAGAGGAAAATATATTTCATTAGCGACCTCTTTCAATAAATGTGTGTGGAGAAAGCAGGCCCCATACTTTTAGTAACATCCATATTAAGTGATCTGCTCAATATTTCATTCTCTGAAATGACAATGTCAGATAAGTAACTTATTAACATTGAGAGAGAGGAGAGGGAGAGAGTAGAGAGGGAAGAGAGAGGAGAGAGAGAGAGGAGAGAGAAGAGAGAGACGAGGAGAGCGAGAGTGAGAGAGGAAGAGAGAGAGAGAGAGAAGAGAGGGAGAGGAGAGAGAGGAGAGGGAGAGGAGAGAGAGAGAGGACGAGAGAGAGAGAGGTGAGGAGAGAGAGAGAGAGAGAGAGAGGGAGAGAGAAGAGAGAGGAGAGAGAGAGAGAGAGAGAGAGCGAGGCAGAAGAGAGAGAGAGAGAGAGAGAGAGAGAGAGAGAGAGAGAGAGAGAGAGAGAGAGAGAGAGCGAGAGAGAGAGAGAGGAGAGAGATGAGAGAGAGAGAGAGAGAGAGAGAGAGAGCGAGAGAGAGAGAGAGAGAGGGAGAGAGAGAGAGAGAGAGAGAGAGAGAGAGAGAGAGAGAGAGAGAGAGAGAAGAGAGAGAGAGAGAGAGAGAGGAGAGAGAGCAGAGACAGAGACAGAGAGGAGAGAGAGAGGAGAGGGAGAGAGAGAGAGAGACAGGAGAGAGAGAAGAGCGAGAGAGAGAAGAGGAGAGAGAGAGAGCGAGAGACGAGAGACGGAGAGAGAGAGAGAGAGAGAGGAGAGAGAGAGAGAGAGAGAGAGAGGAGAGAGAGAGAGGAGAGAGAGAGAGAGAGAGACGAGGAGAGAGAGAGAGAGAGAGAGAGAGCAGAGAGACGGAGAGAGGAGAGAGAGAGAGAGAGCGAGAGGAGACGAGGAGAGAGAGAGAGAGAGAGAGAGAGAGAGAGAGAGAGCGAGAGGAGAGAGGAGAGAGGAGGGACGGGAAGTTGTCCAATGATAGTGAGGAAGGCAGGTGATTTGTTCGAGTTTCAACTAAATGATTTTTATTAATAATATATATTTAATTGTCCCATTGTCTGCATCAGGACTGAATTTCTTACTGTCGACTCTAACAATAACGTACCGTCTCCGTAAAAATAAGTGAAATAATTAACAGAAACAATAGTATGAAGACAAAGCATTGTGTAAAAATCACAAAGATCTGACACTGGGGTTGGAGATCTAATCACATTATTGGGACAATCAATATGATGAACGTGACTTCATGGACTAGGTACTTAAGGTCTATATATAAAATATATATATTACATAGACTTCTTATTTTGCAATGAGCGACATGATAAAAGCTCTCCTCTCAAAAGGTAAACAATAACAATATCAAAGGCCTAGGCACATACAAAGAGGAAAATGACAAGTACATGTAAACAAAACAAAGGAAGTTAATGGTCAGACTACTTCTGTCCTCTGAACAGAATTAACTTCAACTATATCTAGATTTAATCGATGTATTCATTGGATTTAAAAGCATTTACGAATAAACCCAAGGGGACGAACAACATTTTTTTGAAAACGAAGAGTTAATGTAATATACGACTCAAAAACCTGAAAACACTTTACGTACACTAACGTCTTAAAGCACCGGAAATGAGTTTCAGATACATTTACATTACAATGTCCCATTGTTAACTATTAATTCTGTGACAAGCAATAAAACAATGGTAGGAGTA
>JAXRKP010001092.1:120000-157500 GCA_037039925.1 Doris montereyensis | reverse complement strand
AAAGTAGCCTATGTATGTATGTATATATGTATGTAATGTATGAAAGTAGCCTATGTATGTATGTGTATATGTATGTAATGTATAAAAGTAGCGTATGTATGTATATATGTATGTAATGTATGAAAGTAGCCTATGTATGTATGTATGTATGTAATGTATGAAAGTAGCCCATGTATGTATATATGTATGTAATGTATGAAAGTAGCCTATGTGTGTGTATATATATGTATGTAATGTATTAAAGTAGCCTATGTATCAATGTATATATTATGTAATGTATGTAAGTAGCCTATGTGTATGTATATATTATGTAATCTATTAAAGTAGCCTATGTATGTATGTATATATTATGTAATGTACATAAGTAGCCTATGTATGTATGTATATATTATGTAATGTACGTAAGTAGCCTATGTATGTATGTATATATTATGTAATGTACGTAAGTAGCCTATGTATGTATGTATGTATATATTATGTAATGTATGTAAGTGGCCTATGTATGTAATGTATATAAGTAGCCTATGTATGTATGTATGTAATGTATATAAGTAGCCTAAATATATATGTAATGTATTATGTATGTACGTACATACGTACGTATGTATGTATGTATGTACAAACGTATCGTATGTATGTATGTATGTATGTATGTATGTATGTATGTATGTATGTATGTATGTATGTATGTAATATGTAATATGTAGAGTTCGTGTACGAATGTATGTGCGTGTATGTATTTATTGACTAAGAGTGCGCAAATTCTAAAAATGATCCAGGAACCTATGAAATGTCTTGATTGAAATGGTGATCCGGAACACCGCCACAATTTTGACTAATCACTTGCTCCCCGTATCATTTCCAACATATGCTGAAAATACCATCACTTTGAAGACTATGTTGAGACGTGTAGATCGTTGACATGTTTACAGTAATTATCTTTAGCTTACAATAAAAGTACATTGTCATCAGTTAGGCGTACCAAAGAAGTCAATATCTTGTTTACAAATGAATATCATTATATCTAGAGACATGTGATCATCTACATTTCAAAGTTGAAGTAAACAATCATACACTGGACAAACCCTCGAAAGCCGCTCTAGCAAAGGGTTATACATTAGCTTACTCTAAATCTTATGTTCTGATGAGAAAAGTTGTTCTGATTTGTTTTATGCTATGTTTACATTACCATAGAGACCAAGCATGGTGTGCCATTGACCGGATGTGCTTTTGCACCCCATGTCGAACATCCAATTTTAGCTATGATATAGAAACAGATTTAAAAGTGAAAAAATGCCTTTTTTCACAATTGTAAAGAACCCTTGGTTATCAGGAACAATCTCACCATTTAATCTATTGTTTCTTGTATCATTTCCAAGATGTCTTGAAAAAATCATCCAAATCCGTTAATATTTAAACGTTTTTGAATAATGTTGCTAACAGACAAATAAACACAACCAAAACAATTAGATTCTCCGTCTGTGTCGGAGATCAAAAAACAGTAGAAAACCCTACTATCGATACTATCACTATACACTTTTTCACCATTCTTTCAACCCTATATTAGTTTATTTGCTTATTTCTTCTTAATTTTCCACGATGAGAAAGGCAAACGGCAACCTTTCAGACGCTTCGTTGCTAAGCACACATCGTACCGTGCTTGACAACTCATTAGAGACATCGACATCGGCCTACACGATTGCATTATAATTGTTCTTGTTATTCGTCTATCTTACGAAATTAGTTTATTTTCCATCTCAATCAACCTCATGAATTGCATAACGAATGAAGGCTGTCATCATCCATGATGAATCAAGCTATGCAGAATCAGGCATGATACAAGATTACCATGTTTTTAAATATTATCTAGATACGACTGATTAATAGAACGGGAATGGATTGGCCACAAAATAACAGAGAACGCCTTGACATGACATCTGAGTGCTCTTGGTTTTAAGTTAGCACACTTCTTCATTGAATTATTTTCTTTAATCGCAACCTGTTTTCTCAAGCTTATCGATCTATCTTCCTATGGATATTAGTACATTGCTGTCCGTGAGAGAGTTTAACTCTTTAAACATTCTACAGCCTTTTCGGTTACGTGTTTCCCCGAGAAAATGAGCACATTCTCAGAACGAAAAACATGTTTAACTTTATATATTGTTGTCGTTTGGGTTTTATGTATTTAAACCTTTGAGGGTGTATTTTTTTTCATTCAATATAATCATGGTATATGATCATTATTATATCACCCAATCTAATTGGAACTCTTTGGTTTTGATCCCTGATATTTGACTCTCTGAGTAGCACCAGTCAAGAAAGCAGTTTAAAAGTACTTATTGAATCATATTCTGGTGTCCCCTAGACGTTTTTTTAACTATCTAAGACCCATTAATTGTAACCACTGATGCAATTTGTGTGCATTGATTATCCGATAGTTGATAGGTTTTGTTGACAGATTCTACTTCTTTCCTATCTTTTTATAACATCTAACTGTCTCATATTGCTCATTCTTCTCGACTAATCCTGAAATTACCACTTACGTAGGTTTTAAATTCCCATCAAAAGAATCCAGCAAGTAATCTGTTAATCAATCCTTAGTTCATTATTATTATGATCCTAATACAACTGTTGGATGAAATTATGAAATGTTCCCATTGTACTTTTTAATTTTTAATGTCGAAACTAAACTGCGCCAAATATGCATTCAGAAAAGCAAAATTAAAGACTCAGGGCAAAATTTATTAAACTTTTTCTTTCTTTCTTTATTCTTCTTTTTTCCACTTTTTCCCTTTCTTTTTTACTTCTTTTTGTATTCTTCTTTTAGTTTTTTCTTAAATTTGTTAAGTGGTCACATTCTGTCTTTTACTACCTAAGCTAATAACGATCTAAATTATATTTTACATTCCATTTCCTTTTTTTTTTTTATTCTAAGGCGAATTTATCATTGTTAGCATCTATAGGCCGACGACATGATCTATAATATTCTAAAAGACCTTCTAGGATGTCGCCTTGATTATTATTTACAGGTGAAACACATTATGATAATGAAAGAATCAGAGAAAATTACTGACTAATTCGATAATGAAAGCAATTGATGTACGGCTATTTATCAACCCATTATCTACAACAAAATACATGCGATGGGTGGGGGACGGTGGAGAGACGGGGGTGAACGATACACCCAGAGTAGAGGATTGTCTCACCGCACACATATCAATAAGGGATCTTATTATGAGTATTCGTCCATCTTTCATAGAATCAGAAAAGGCACTTAGGTGCACTGAATATTTGTCCATCCCATATAAAATTTAGAATGTCGCCAAAGTAATTCAAAATTGCATGTCCATTTTTTAATATAATTCGGACTGCGGCCCTAGGAGATACGAGTCTTGTCTTCCATTGCCGACAGTATTCGGACTATGACCCTACATGAGAACCACGAGTATTATTCGATCTCCTATAGTATTCCAACTGTGATCCAAGGACAATGAGTATTCTTCCATCTCCGATGGTATTTGGATTGTGGCTATAGAAACTATGATAATGAGTCTCCATCTCTGATTGAATTCATCATACTGTGACCCCGAACGAATGTGGACTTTGGCCCTTAGAACTATGAGTTTCGTTCATGTCTGATAGAATTCAGATTGAGAACCTAGAATCTCAGAGCGATTGTCTATCTCTGATACTACTGATGTATTCTTATTGTAGCCCTAGGAATTCTAAGTATTGGTCCATCTCAGAGAATTCGGACTGTAGACCCAACAACTCCGACTGATTGTCCTCTTCGATAAGCTTGGGATTGTGGCCCTAAAAGCTTGCGGGCGGTTAGTGGGCGCAGCTGGTAGGTCCTATTTATTTCAATGAAACAAACAATTCAATTAAACAAATCCTAAAAAATTCATCTCGAATAAAGCTCTCACTGGTCATTAAAACCTTTGTCTACTTTTGATGGAATCGGATTGGACCCCAAGCTGTTTCTTTTAAAACACATCACATGAGTGTGCCACTAATAATGCGTCTATTGTGGAAAGCAGACCCTGCGGATGAGCTGAGGGATAATAGTTGTTGCAATACGGTTCCATGCGATTTCCTTAAACTTTCAAAAACTGAGTTCACATGGTATGTTTCATTTTGCCTACTGGACGGGCAGTGGATTTGGGGAATGTTGTTTCGTTCACATTAGCGCTGAAATATAGCAGTACATCTGAACGTCATCGAATGGGAATCAAATGTGCATTATGCGATAAAATAAATCAGTGTTCCTTATATAGCATCGAACAGCTCTGTTTGCCTCTCTGATTTTCCATGATGTAGTAATCTACAGTGGATTCGCTGATGTTTACCTTTTGCTGCTGCCGTTTGCCTAGCATTGTTTGCTCGCTGTCTAACTTATTCGTTTATGCTAGTTTGTTTTCTTCCTCTCTATCTTGCTGGCTTTGAGTTTTCGCTTCCAACAGTTTGTTGCTCAAAATGATTCACACTTATGTAGACATAGGAAGTGGAAGTAGAGCCGATATACTCCCGATCCCCTTTATTCAGTTATAGTAGAGATGTCGTTGCTTTGACAACTGGTGGACTCATGGTACGACAGAAACGAGGTGTCAGCCTCTCAACCTAAAAATCGTGACGGAAACAAGGTGTCAGCCTCTCAACTTAAAAATCGTGACAACCAAAACAAGGTGTCAGCCTCTCAACCTAAAAATCGTGACGGAAACAAGGTGTCAGCCTCTCAACTTAAAAATCGTGAAAAACAAGGTGTCGTGAACCTAGAAACAAGGTGTCAGCCTCTCAACTTAAAAATCACAGAGTTTAAGTGGGAAAATCATGTGTTTCTGTTCAGCAGGTTGAAAATTTGTTCGACTGTTTTACGAGTAAAACCTACCCCCCAACCCTTAGTCCAGGTAGCTATCGGAGACGGGTGGTAAGAAGCTGGTACCGTGTGCAGATGGCAGCACTCTGCGCACGTTAAAGATTCCTTGACTATTTACAAGGCAGTCAGGAAAAAATTGTAAAAGTCCTGCCCACCTCAGTTGTGGATATGGATAAAATCAAATCAAATCAAACTTTGACAACTTCATACGCAAGTTGTGCCCTAGGAATGTAGTTTAATTTGTATAATACGATACAGGTCAGCTCTGACATGAAAGACATTTCTGAATCGAATATATTTGTCCATTCACCCAATTATGTCTTAGCCAGAAAAGTGCCTCTGCCTCTGTCTCTGCCTCTGCCTCTGCCTCTCTCTGCCTCTCTCTCTCTCTCTCTCTCTCTCTCTCTCTCTCTCTCTCTCTCTCTCTCTCTCTCTCTCTCTCTCTCTCTCTCTCTCTCTCTCTCTCTCTCTCTCTCTCTCTCTCTCTCTCTCTCTCTCTCTCTCTCTCTCTCTCTCTCTCTCTCTCTATCTCTATATCTCTCTCTCTCTCTCTCTCTCTCTCTCTCTCTCTCTCTCTCTCTCTCTCTCTCTCTATATATATATATATATATATATATATATATATATATATATATATATATATATATATATATATAAAGTAGTCTTCATTTGTGGAAATAATTTCGGGCACTGAGTAGTTGGAATGAATGGTTATGAGGAAATTGCTAAGTAATGTGCTGTAATAAGCACACTAAATGCAAAAACATTCTACGGTTTAAAAACGTGATTGTTGATGGACCCACCGAAAATACAAAACTATTGTTAAAATTTCTGATAGATGTAACAACGGATTCTAAAGAAGAATTAAATCAAAACTGGTACAAAACAACGTCACTACAAAAACAAAAGAATGAAAAAAAAATAGACTAAGGTAGCCAAGACATCGCCCAATCACAAAGCAAATTATTCAATATTGCTTGCTACAATTGAGGACTTCGCAACAAAAGTGAAAAGAAAGTGAAAAGTGAAATTACGCACAAGATGAGATTAAACTACAATCCTCTTAGGTCTAACGCGCGAGGCAAAGCTTCTTAACTACCCAACCACCTGATTCTCGGAGGAAAGCACGCAGATCGATCATTTGTTTTGCCTCCTTTGACAGATCCATGAGATTCTATTGATGCGGCCAGTTCCCAATTTGAAAATATCATCATGTCACGGAATCATGTCTTCGAAGACCAATAATTCAAAAGCAGAAACATAGCTTCTCTCTACTCACGCCTTCCAATAAATTGCCCTCCCTCCACAATCTAAGCCCCACTCCTACTGTCCATTCCCTACGCCTTACACCCCACCTCCCCATTTCTGTGGGTGTTAGGTCAAGGTCAAAGCAACATAGTGAGCCAACTTTGGCTGACCCTTTTATAGCTGAGTTCCAATTGTTGGTTGATTTGAAATGTTTCACTAAAAAGTATCAAATTTCGAAGTAAACAAGCTACAAAGATTTTGTAATTGTTGAAATGGCCATTCCCATGTGCTGTGATCTCAAGACTTTGTGACACATTAAAATGTGAGTGTTTGTATGTGAACAGTAATAACAGTGTATTTCTTGTTTGAACACTTCTATTTGTCGCGATGATGTTTAAAATTATGTTATGATAGATCTGATATCATTTCTTTATGAATAAGTAAGTAGGGAAATGTATCAGGGCTGACTAAACCTTACAAAAGAGTGGTTATATATTACCAGCACCTGAAACCAGGTCATCAACATCATCAACTGCCATATAAGGCTTTGCATCCCTAACAACATCTATGAACATCTCTCTGTCACGTGCCATTCATCCTGCCTCTCTTATTGTCTGTTCCAAAAGTTTTCTATAATTTTGTTTCTCCCATCTTTTGCATAGCTCTCCTGTTTCTTTTTCTCTCTTTTTACTCTACAAAGTCAGCATTCCTAGACCTTCATGTCGCTTGACATGGCGAAAGTATTTCAACTTTCGAGTTTCAACACACCATTCAACTCTTCTCCTATAGATTTAATAGTCCTGTTTGCAGCTCATGAAATTCTCAGGATTTTTCTGTAGCATTTGATAATTTTGACTGAATTTATCAATTTAATTACATTCTTGTTCATTGCCCATGTCTCATACCCATATATGTTACTCCATTTCTTGACATCCAACAGTTCTATCATAATCACGAAAATAAAACGTGTCTGCATTGTGCGAAAAGTGACAACAATCTACTATAATGTCGTTTAAATAACGGCGTAGGCTCAACAATTTAATAAACACATTCTCGAAAAAGATTACCACTTCTATTACCACTCTTTTGCTCTGTCTTTATTAGTGGAGTTGTCACTTATTGTCTATTTCGCCTTTGACTTCACTCCACTGTGGCTCCTTCGTATTATTCACTTCTATGTACGACTCAATAAATGCAAACGGAATAATGCCATTGAACTGAGTAAAATTACACAACCTAATAAAAATGTCAACGAGCTTGAACAAATAGAATAGAATTACTAGAACTGCGAATTATGCAACAATGGAGGTCAGTAATATCGTGTAATATTACCCCACCTAGCGCACCAAAATGGTCTGCAGTCTGTGTCATCGACATCAGCCAATGAGGCCAATGCATCGTCGGTAGCGGTCACATGACATGTGTTTACATCGGTTGGGAACGCCGATGCGTGTACCGTTACTACAGGCCTGAAAAAGCGTTGAGCTCCTTGGAATAATGCCAAGGCTTTGACTAGGAGGGGTGTAACACAATCTGCGATTCTGAAAGTGGATTGCATGTGCATTGTATTGTCAGACTTAACTTTTTCCTGGTTTTGGTAGAGCTACAAAATAATAATGTGACACTGTCAACTCTGAGATATGAGTAGTTTTCAGTTTTTGTACTGAGTGCGCATTTGAGTGTATTTGTCCGCTTTCACTGTCTGCCTCCCCCCACCCTACACTCACCTTTTTTTTACTGTTTATGTTGTTGTCTTTTGAATCAATTAGTTTGGACTTCCTTTTTCCTTGTCATGAAATTGTTGTCAGCAAATAATGTTGTTTTGTCTTTTGAGCCAATGAGTTTGAACTCATGACACCCACGCATTTATTCTCATCTACTATTTACAACCTGTTTTTTTTTACTTGCTAACACTCTTTTGCTATGTGCATCTGGTTGTGAGATGATTTGTGTTGAGAATTGTCCAGGGGAGACAATACGATACTGTTACGTCTGATAGACAGATAGGCAGTGAGACCATTGAACCTGTATTTCTTTTATCAAAATCAGTGTTGACACTGGAACATTACAACAAGTCATCCTCCCTCCTCACTATCGTTGTATAATATCTGTGTGTTTGGAATGTGAGCGAGGGAGGCGTATGTAACAGTAATGTATTTAACATCGACATTGATTTATAATGGGTTCATTTGAAACACACACTAGTGTAATCGACAAAGTGAAGCGTTGGGACGTACACCTTAGCCACAGGGGGTATTTCTCAATCAAAAAGGCATTTTGTCTACCATTTTTAATTCCGAAATGAGTCGTACGTCGCGGAGTTTTAAAATTAGATGATACGTTAAGAAAGACCTTTTAAGAAAGGTCTTTATTGGCCGAGAGCGGTAGAAGTGCTTCTGCGCACCTTTTTGGTGGTAGTTAATGCTATATAAATATTTATTATCATTATCCTTATCAGTATCATCATTATCATTATCCTTATCAGTATCATTATCAGTATCATTATTATTATCATTATCATCATCATCATCATCATCATCATCATCATCATCATCATCATTTTCGTTATCATTATCATTATCATTATTATTATTATTATTATTATTATTATTATTATTATTATTATTATTATTATTATTATTATCAATATGAAACATGAGTGCATTATGAACTCAGTAGCAACCAACGGTTAAGGAGGGGAAAGGGGTATAGTGCTACAGCTTTCATCAATAAGGCTGTCATTATTCGGACCCGTGTCCCAATAGTGTGGGTGTTTATTCGGACCCGTGTTCCGATAGTGTGGGTTTTATTCGGGCCCGGGTTTTTATTGGGACACACAGATCTAGAATCTATGTCTAAAAATATATTTTTTTAGAGAATTGAAGTTGAAGACACGTAATTTCAGTTTAAATCGTAGCGAAGCAAGGCCATCTTGACGGCCTTGAGCGAAGTCGACTTCTATTTCTAGCGGTCATATTTCGTTCCGGAAAAAAGTAAACGGAAACCTTTCATATCTTCCGGTGAACTCATTTTCGGGAGCACGGGTCGCGATTTTTATTACCCATTTTAAGCATTTTTAAAATAGGTAAATATCCCAGTAGGTGCTACACTACGTTATTAATATTATGGAGTAGGCTACCGGGAAAGTTATTGGATTTTTTGGGACATGGGTGGTACCGGCACTTAAACAATATATCTAATAATATTGTTCTGGGCATGCACGGTTTAGATTAGGATATGACGTCATTTTACATAAATAGTCCGTGTCCTAATAGGCCCAGCGTGTCCGAATAGTGTGGATGTTTATTGGGATCCGGGTCCGAATAACCACTTCGTATCAATAAATAAAGGTACTATTTTGGGCCACGCCATTACTACGCACGGCCTTTGACAGCCAGGCACCACGTCTATGATTCTCTGTACTTAGGGTTCCATTCCCTTAACGCTTTGGATATCATTTACAAGATACCTTCACTATTATCACAGAATGCTGTCACAGTTATCAAATAATACATGCACTGTTATGACGGAATACACACACAATTATCATAAAATACCTTGACGTTTATCACAGAATACCGTTATTGTTATCACAGAGCATCATTATGGTTATCACAAAAATCGTTATGGTTATCACAGAATATCGTTATTGTTATCACAGAGCATCATTATGGTTATCACAGAATATCGTTATGGTTACCACAGAATATCGTCATGGTTATCACAGAGCATCATTATGGTTATCACAAAAAATCGCCAAATATTTATCACAGAGCACCATTATGGTTATCACAGAATACCGTTATGGTTATCACAGAGTACCATTATGGTTATCACAGAGTACCATTATGGTTATCACAGAATACCGTTATGGTTATCACAGAGTACCATTATGGTTATCACAGAGCACCATTATGGTTATCGCAGAGTACATTAGGTTACACAGAATATGGTTATGGTTATCACAGAGTACCATTATGGTTATCACAGAATATCGTTATGGTTATCACAGAGTACCATTATGGTTATCACAGAGTACCATTATGGTTATCACAGAGCACCATTATGGTTATCACAGAAAATCGCCAAATATTTATCACAGAGCACCATTATGGTTATCACAGAATACCGTTATGGTTAACACAGAGTACCATTATGGTTATCACAGAGTACCATTATGGTTATCACAGAAAATCGTTATGGTTATTACAGAGTACCATTCTGGTTATCACAGAGTACCGTTATGGTTATCACAGAGTACCATTATGGTTATCACAGAATATCGTTATGGTTATCACAGAGTACCATTATGGTTATCATAGAAAATCGTTATGGTTATCACAAAGTACCATTATGGTTATCACAGAGTACCATTATGGTTATCACAGAGCACGATTATGGTTATCACAGAAAATCGTTATGGTTATCACAGAAAATCGTCATGGTTATCACAGAGCACCATTATGGTTATCACAGAAAATCGTTATGGTTATCACAGAGCACCATCATGGTTATCACAGAATACCGTTATGGTTATCACAGAGCCCCATCATGGTTATCACAGAATACCGTTATGGTTATCACAGAGCCCCATCATGGTTATCACAGAATACCGTTATGGTTATCACAGAAAATCGTCATAGTTGTCACAGAATACCGTTATAACGGTTTATCACAGAATACCGTTTATGGTTATCACAGAATATCGTTATGGTTATCACAGAATACTTTCACGTTTACCACAACGCATTCACGGTTATCACAGAACACCCTTATGGCTATTGCAGAATACGTATTCATATGTACAATGATTGATTGTCATAAAAAAATGTCATCAGCAGAGGCTGTCCCTGACCAATCCTCTTAATTAAAACAATACTTTCGTGCTTCCACATCCGGTATGCTTTGACCAGCTGGCTTACAGCAGACCATTTTCTCAGACAATATGGCGGGAAGTTGCTCACACCTAGAAACATGTGTTTAGTGTCAAGACGAAACATGTGACTGTGCGCAACTAGGTTCCAAACTCACGACCTCAAGGTGAAAAGTTCCATGATATTATACTCCAAACTACCAGTACCACTAACCCTGAGTGATGTATTACCAGTTTTACATGTATATCAGTTCATTTAATTCCATCGTTATATGAAAAGTATGTATAAAGATAAAAAAGACGGATTTCTAGTCCTTATCGCCGCACAAGGGCCGGATCACTGAGTGTACATAATTTATCCCCCAGCAGGCCATTTCATTCAAAGTCCTTTTCAACTCCATGGGAAGCATATCAGCCTGATAGGCGCTTTGTACTAAAACTCTGACAAGATTGTTCTCTACTTATAGATGGGTACTCATTCACACCTGAGTCAAGTGAAGAAAGCAGGGTGAATTACCTTTTCCAAGAGTACAACGTTCTGAATAAAAGCACATGGGTTAGCCGTGGGGTTTGAACCAGTGTAGTCGTGATTGCAAGCTCATAACACTACAGTTAGCTACAACGCCTCGAACTACACTCTGACTGAGTCAGAGTTGAGTGTAGGGCAAAGGGTAACACAAGTAGAATCCTGATATTTGTAGGCATTTGGCATAATGAAGTCGTTTTCCATTGCTCTCACGCAGGCTTTCCTTTAATGTGTCTGAATAAACCGATTTTCCCATTTCGTTGCAGGGTCGAAAAGAGAGCCTGCGAAATTTCCCCCAACCAGGAATCCAACTCAGGTCCCCTGAGTCATAGTTAGCCTAACCGCTGTACGGCTGAGCTTAAGATGCTAGAATCAATGAGGGTGGGAGGGGGGGGGGGGTTCTGATGAAGGCATTTTTCCCAAAATCGGACAAATCTAGTTAAAGAAATTATTGGATAGAGTAGTTCATTCCCTTTATAATGATACCATGAAAGAAGCTCAGTATCGATTATTTCAATATTCACGATTTATTGAAAACGACTCAGTCCAACCTTCAACACATCTCTAGTACTTTACACGCCAGAAATTTTGTCAAAAGTATAGAGCAATAACATCGTTTGAATCATATTTTACAATTTAATTTACACTATTTACTATTTACACTATTTACTATTTACACTATTTATACTATTTACAATATTTACTATTTACTATTTATACTATTTACTATTTACACTATTTACTATTTACAATATTTACTATTTTTACTATTTACTATTTACACTATTTACTATTTACACTATTTACTATTTACACTATTTACTATTTACACTATTTTACTATTTACAATTTTACTATTTACTATTTACACCATTTACTATTTACACTATTTACTATTTACACTATTCACTATTTACTATTTACACTATTTACTATTTACACTACTTACATTTACTATTTACTCTATTTACTATTTACACTATTTACTATTTACACTATTTACTATTTACTATTTACACTATTTACTATTTACACTATTTATTTTCGATGAAGTATTCTGAATATTCGTTTAGATCGGACGGACATTACGTAGCATATTCCGCGCACCTGTCATCAAAAACGTGTCAGAGGACATGAGAATAAGGCGAGGCGGGACAGTTGGAACACGGTCGACAAGACGTAGTTGAGAGCCTCTCAAGATTGTATGACCTTTCAAACTTGCACACATTGTTCGGTTCAATCTGTCCGGCTAAATATTGAACCAAATAATGTGTGTCCAAAGGTACAGCCAAATCTGTTGAAAACTGTAAAAAGGAAATATTTTAATTGAAGCTACCGGTATTTTCATAATGAAAATCCAAGATGACTACGTTTAATGGCAACCATATGATAAACAAATGTTTTCTCTTTTTTTATAGATAATTTAGACATGCTGCATTCAATCGTAATGATTAAAATCGTCTTCTGCTAAGACCATTAAAACATGTTCAGGACCCGTTCCCTCCTTAAAATACCTCACAATAAAATAATAGAGAATTGTTATTTAAAGAAATTGGGTTCGAGGGTAGCACAGATCAAACAGGGGCACAAGTGGAAGGCACTCTTTAGTGATAAATAGCGTAAGACAACGTTAAAACACGCACAGTATCATTCTTTGTTCATTTGGATTCGTTAAAGACAGCAATGATAAAACAACAACAGTAACAACAGCAAGTGATCATCTTACATTTAAAAGTGTGGCTTCAAAATCTAATACCACAATCTTAAGCATGTTCACTTGAAGAAATTTGTTTTTTGAATGCCACCAACACAGGTTCATGCAGGGTGTCGCTAAAAAAAAAAGTAACTCACAGTGGATGTCATAACGTCCGAACTCGATAAGTCAAAATGTTGAAAATTATCCCAGAATAACTTAAATAGTTGTGAACAAGGCAAGTAAAGTTTGTATGAAATTTCCTCAATTGTTTTGTGAACTTATAAGGAATACAAAAAGCATACACAAACTTGCTTCAAACTTATAATTTCAAAATTATCCCGTGACAGCCTGGAACAACAAGGTGATTCCAAAAACAACGAACACGAAATGAAAGCTAAAGAGCCGGAGTCGAAGTTAGTTTTCAACAAAATATTAATTTGAAGCATGATTCTTTGGGAAAAAGAAATTGATATTTCTAACATTTCTGATGCTCAATGCTTGAAGTGCTCTCCCTTGTTTTGAAAACCCCTGTGTAGACGTCCTTCAACATTATTGATGGCATTTCTGCAAGTCTGAAGATGGATGTTGCGATGGCTGTCTCTATCTCTTGTCTAAGTTGATTTACTGTGTTGGGTATGTTCTTGTAAACCCAAGTACCCCCAGAGGAAAAAGTCCAGTGGTTCAAACCTGGGGTGTGCGGCATCTATGCTATTTCAGTGTGCCTAGACAATGCGGTCATTAAAGACATCTTTTAAAAAAGAGCCACTGAAGTGCCCTGTTTGCAATGTGTGTGTTGCTCTAACGTGCATAAATCTTGGTCTATCATAACCACGACAAAAAGACTGAAAATGAGCACAACGATGTGTGACGTCATTTAATGCCGTTTCACGATGGTGCCAACCAATGCGATTAGTATGCACTGTAATGTGATTGCAATAAATGTCCTCTGTAGAAAGCTGATAACCTGAATTTTTAGTGTGAAATTCAATGTCAATGTGACAAGATGGCTATTTGAAACTTGGCACTTTGTTTTCACTACTATTCTAGTATCATGTGCCTAAGTTCCATCAAAAATCATGTCTAATCCTCTCACAGGTGGGTTACATTTTTTTCTTTCTATTTTTTTTGCGACACGTAGTACTATCATAGATGATATTGAAAATCAAATATAATTTCCCATACGTGACAATTATAAACAAAAACAATACAACTATTTTAGCCATAAACAACGACAACAAAAACGGTAAAACAGAAAAACCCCAAACACTTACCTTCACGAAAACTCATAATCTCACGTTTTTTTATGCACTGAACTGTAACGTAAGGAAACAAAAATCTTTCTGACCACATCAAATGGTAGCGTCGGACTGGAAAGGTTATTGTGCTAGCGAAAATTATCTTTCCCCTTTTGTCTAACTACGAGCACGGATGGTTTACTTTGCTAGCCTTTAAAAGGCATAAACAGCTGGTTGCCATGTTGAAATGGTTATAAGGATGGAAACATATTAGTATTTGTACAAGACCGGTGTCCAGACGTAAAAACAGGGCTTGTAGCTTAGTGTCTTCTTGTTTGTTTCCTATTAACTTTTTATTTCTTTTTTCTTTGAGAAGAAATGGGGACTAGGCAGTCTAGAGGCAAAGTGTCGGCCTCTCAACCAAAATGCCGTGGGTTCAAGACCCGACGGTTAAAACAAAATTCTTTTTTTCGAGTAAAATCTAACCCACCCCCTTCCCCTCCTCGCCCCTCGGGATGGTGCATGTAGGTGGATCGACAACTTGTCCCACCAGAGACGGACGATAAAAAGGAAGCTCCGTGTGCAGATCACAACATTCTGTGCGTTACAGATCCCTTGGCTATTTCCAGGGCAGTCCGCCAAAATTACAATTCTTACCTAAACCCTCGAGATCACTTTAGTAGTGGATGTGGGCAAAATCAAAATCAGAATCAAAATCAGGAGAAATAATTCGATTTAATCAAGCCAAAAAATAAGGAGACAGATGTTCGTATGTTTCTTTTAAAAGGCAAAATTGATTTCTAAGTTTATTTTAGAAGGTTTGCATGCAAATTGAGTTTTGAATGTTAGACCTAATACAAGATCGATATCATATTACTATTCCCTAGGTGTCTCCTTAAGACTGATATAGCTTATCATGTTTTGAATTCAAATATCCTGCAAATGTACAATTTTCTTTTGGAAACGATATTCTCCTGTACCTAACTCTGCTTGGAAGAAGAAGTCTTTCTTTTAAAACGACATAAGTATTATAGGGTAACAGTTTATTCTGTTTGGGGATAAACTATGTGCTCTTCACTTCTGACAATATATTATTCTGGTTAAAACAGGAATATATTGTCTGTTTACTTCTAATGATATGTCACTCTATTTAATAGTGACAAGTTATCTGCAAAATATGTTATTATTTTAAAAAACATTGAACAATTATTATCTTTACCTATAACAATATGCTATTCAGTCTGAGCTTGGAATAGATTATCCTCTTTCCTACACATATAATACAATGCAGTAATATTATGTTATTCTGCTTGAAGTAGTGAAAACGTTGTATTCTCTTTACTTTTTACTATGTTATTGTATTTGAGATAAACTAACATATTTACATATATGTTATTATGTTTAAATGGTGAGAAAACATTCTGTCTGTTTACTTGTGATAATACGTTTTCTGTTTATTCTAGCTTGAACATTTCTCTAACCTTGAGACAAGGAATTCCAACAATAGCATGCAAAATTGTTGTTCTTCGCTGCTGCCCTTCCATGCGAGAGGGCCAGTGCTTGTTGACTGAAAACCCAAACCCACGTTTATCCTGAGTATAGATAGCTAGGCTCACAATGAATCTAAATTCTACACCATGGAGGCAGTGCAGGACAAAAGATCATATTATTCGGGTCAGTGAACTAGGGCTTATCTCGATCTCCGTGGCTTGTTGTTTTTGCCTTTACTCTTAAGGCTTCTTCACTTAGCAAGGCTTGTATTTTAATATTGTAACGCCTGTCTGTGCGATATTTCATCCGCAGTTTGAGAACAAGGAATGTTGGTAAAGGCTGACTTTTGTTGTTTTTGTTTAATCGCAAGCGATCCTATTCCAGTATGTTTTGGGTGTTGATAAGATAAGACACCGCTGGTATTGGTGTTATACGAGTAGACAGTTTGATCCTAGAGAGAGAGAGAGAGAGAGAGAGAGAGAGAGAGAGAGAGAGAGAGAGAGAGAGAGAGAGAGAGAGAGAGAGAGAGAGAGAGAGAGAGAGAGAGAGAGAGAGAGAGAGAGAGAGAGAGTGAGAGGTGAGAGACAGACAGACAGACAGACAGGCAGAGAGCGGGAGAGAGTGAAAGAAGGAGGAGGGAGGAAGAGGGAGGGGAGAAGAAGACAGACATAAAGGGATACAATTGACACAAGAGATGGATGATATGGGGAGACAAAGGGATACAATTAGAGAGTGCTAGACATACTGAAAGACCAAGAGATGGAGAGAGAGAGAGAGAGAAGAGAGAGAGAGAGAGAGAGAGAGAGAGAAGAGAGAGAGAGAGAGAGAGAGAGAGAGAGAGAGAGAGAGAGAGAGAGAGAGAGAGAGAGAGACAGACAAGACAGACAGAGACAAAGGAGAGACAGACAGAGACAGAGACAGAGAGAGAGAGAGACAGGCAGACAGACAGACAGACAGAGACAAGGGAGAAAACTACAGAGACAGAGATAGATAGATAGATAGACAGACATATACAGAGATACAAGAGACAGAGACAGAGACAGAGACAGAGATAGAGAGATAGATAGATAGACAGACAGACAGACGAGATAGATTGATAGATAGATAGAGAGAGAGAGAGAGAGAGAGAGAGAGAGAGAGAGAGAGAGAGAGAGAGAGAGAGAGAGAGAGAGAGAGAGAGAGAGAGAGAGAGAGAGAGAGAGAGAGAGAGAGAGAGGCAGACAGAGACAGACAGAGAGACAGAGATAATAGATAGATAGAGACAGACAGAGACAGAGACAGAGAGACAGAGACAGAGACAGAGAGAGAGAGAGATAGATAGATAGATAGATAGAGAGAGAGAGAGATAGATTGAGAGAGGACAGGAGAGAGTAGAGATTAGAGAGTTGAGAGGGACGAGGAGAGAAGAGGGATGAGAGAGAAGGTATTGGAAGGAGGAGAGAAGACTGATGACCATGAGAGAGAGACGCAAGACTGAGGAGGAGAGTAGAGAGCCAATATAAGAAGGGAGAGATCGAGAGAGAGAACGATGACTGAGGAGACCGAGATCGAGAGGAGTTAGGAAAGAGAGGAGATGGTTAAACGAGATGGAGAAGAGAGAAGAGGGGATGGAGATGATGAGAGTTACACGAGAGAAAGAGAGAATCAGAGCAAGAGAGAGGAGAGGAGAGTGAGAGTGAGAGAGTGAATGGTGGCGGAGAGGAAAAGAGGAGTACGAGCAGGGGAGAGGAGAGGTGGAAGCAGGAGACAGAGAAGAGAAGGAGGGAAGACCCGACGGAGGAGGAACGAGACGAGAAGAAAGAAGAGAAAGGAGGAGTGGAAAGCGTAAAGAGACGGCGAATTGAGAAGAGAGAGCAGAGAGAGAGAGAGAGAGAGAGACGACAACGAGAGAAAAGATAGAAGGGGTGGAGAGATGAAATGAAATAGAGAATGGCTTGCGGAAAGAGAGAGAAAGAGTGAATTTTCCTTATTATTCACTTTCGTTTGGACAAAGATAGAAGGGGTGGGCACGAAATCAATTAGTTTTGGCTTTTTTCAAAAAAGAGATGAACGATTGGTTTTCAGAGAGAACTTATTAGAGAGAGAGAGAGAGAGAGAGAGAGAGAGAGAGAGAGAGAGAGAGAGAGAAAGAGAGAGAGAGAGAGTTTTAGAGAGAGAGAGAGAGAGAGAGAGAAAGAAGAGCATTGGGAGAAGCGGGAGACGGAGAGCTGAGAGAGAGAGAGAGAGAGCTTGTTAGAGAGAGAGAGAGAGAGAGAGCAGATTATTGATAAAAATGGTTTTCCAACCGACGACAACATGGACAGTTTATGAGAGAGAGGATGAGAGAGAGAGAGAGAGATAAAATGAAAGAGCAACCGACGACAACATGGACAAAGATAGGGGTGGGTATGAAATGAAATAGAGAATGGCTTGCGGAAAAAAAGAGAAAACGATTGTATTTTCACTTATTATTCACTTTCGTTTGGTTGAAAGAAATTATTGCCGCGGTCAATTAGTTTTGTTTTCACTATTATTGATGAAGATAAGAAAGTTTGCTGCTTGTTAATGGCATTGGATGTAACGAAATGAGCGTACGAACCACATGAAACAAATTGGATGCAGTTGCCTTGTGGATATGAACATGACATGAACATGACATTAAGCAAATCTGATACAAGAACAAGCCTGCTCACTGGTACCTGTACTTTGGAGATAATAACCCTCGTCTCAAAATAATTCCTGCTAGATGTACGCTTTTCAAGATAAAGGATAGAGAGAACATAAGTTCAGCGAAGTTCTATACATTATGCTAGACTTTGATATGTCCTCCACAGTCTGTCCTTCTCACATCGCCCAGAATTTAGGTTTAAACGCTTTATTTAATTTGATGATTACTTTGAAGCCAGCAAACATAAACACTTCTTAGGATGCGGAAGGCACCTGGCAGCTATGCTAGTTATATCGATCTGGATTTCTATATTCTTTACAAGATATGCTTTTGTTTGTTTTTTTGAAGTAACTCTGTCCACCATGGCGGTGATCTCATGGTTCGTAGCTGACTAATATTACTGACGACTGTCCAGGTACAACATAAAGCACTTTAAAAAATCAAACGTTTTCGTAAATATTTGTAAATATTTAAAAAAATAGTCAATGTGTTAAAAATTGATACGTTTTTAGTATTCTAGATCTGTCGATATACTTCAATTTCTTTCAGAAACGCAAACATAGTTTCAAGATCATTATGCCGAAAGATTTTGTAAATGCGATCAGATCAGAGCATTCTATTAAAATATGTCTAATGGCAAAAAGACAAGTACAGGAGTGACAGAAAGCATATACTCTGCAAGTTGTTCACACAAGCAAAAACCTGCTGAGGACTTTCCTGCAAGTGCGTATGCATATGGAATGGATTGGCTTACGAATTTTGTCGAATGTGCCAACGACAGCTTACGAGGCTCGTGTCAGGTTTTCAGTTATCGTCTCGTATAACTACGAGACTTTTGCTTCGCGAGGTACTTGCGAATCTCTCAATCTTCAAACTCTTAGCCAACACTTTATCTTCAAAGCAACTGGAGATTGTGATCGTCAGATCCACATTTCGATGTGCTCTTGAAGAGAAAAGGGATTTCACTTGAAGGGGCAAACGCTATCCATGTTACGCCTCATTTCCTTTCTTTCCTCTGACACCAAATGTGGTCACACTGAAGATTTTGTAACCCTCTAATGGTCAGGTGGTATTCCATGCGTGAAGTGTGGCGTCATGTCATGCATAAAAACACAATCCAGCGTTGTGATGACGGGACTATCCTGCTGAAGGCTGAAAGCTTGACCATGGGAAAGGCTTTGCTTCATTGTTGATTGATAGCTCAAGAGTTTGTTTGTATTTCAGTTGTCATTGTTACGGTAAATCTCTTGTGAGACAAATGGAAAATGAATACACTGTTAGCCAAAAAAGGCAAGCATAATTTCGGTTCTACCCATATCCATTTGCCTCCGCCAGGCTCTGTAAGTCTTCGTAATATAAGATCGGTTATTGACATCTTTCAAATTTCACTAGTCTTCCTTGTCAACATGAGCCATTTATGTCTAGATCTAGCATCTTTGAAGGATTTCTTCGAGTCGAATTTCATAAATACTAAAAACGTCAATTATTAGGAAACAATATCCCCTAATCTGTTGTTGAAAAATGAGTTTGTCTGTTTGACTGATCGATTGATAGATCGATTGATAGATTGATCGATCGATCGATTGATTGATTGATTGATTAATCAATTGATTGTTTGATTGATTGGTTGATTGATTTGCTTTAGAATTACGTCATCTAGCATATATCTAGTGATCCCAAGGTTTTTTGTTGTTTAATTGAAATTGACCTAGTCCACCATTGCGGTGATCGCAGGGTGAATTAAGAGAAACAGCAAAATAAAAGATCAGCGAAAAAGGAAATGGACGAAATAGGACACCCGGTCAGCAGCGTCTGCCAACCGCCTGATGACTCCAAGATGAATTGAGACAAATCAAGAATATGACAGATGTATATGAAGGCATGAAAGCAAAGAAAACGGACCAAGAGTTCTTAAAATCTACGCTTTGACAACATTTCTATATTGTACCATTGTGAAATTACATTCTCGTGAACTGCGGGAAGATTAAACGATGAATGTATGATGTTATCACTAGGATAATTTAATCTCTTTTCTATGTGTAATTGCAGCTCACATCCAATGACCGAACTGTGTAAATAATCTTCGAAAGAATGTGTCTCACAGCCTGTGTAACCAGCGAGGAAGGTCTCGAATTTGTGACGGACAACTAGCCATGTGTCAACAATAGTGAAAGCTGTATAAAACAGAATAGTCCTGCTAGAGGTTGTGTCTCTGGAAGCCCCACCACCTACCCAAGTAAAAGTACACCCAGTCATTGACCTATTTACTTACTTTAAATGACCACCAATCAAAGGGAGACCAAAGAATTCAGAAACCTTTGGACACAAGGGAGAATGATTACGTAAAGAAACCGATTATCATTACTGGCATAAGAAGCATCGGTTTTCTAGTTGAGAAAAT
The DNA here is from genome assembly GCA_037039925.1 of Doris montereyensis. Lineage (NCBI taxonomy): Eukaryota > Metazoa > Mollusca > Gastropoda > Nudibranchia > Dorididae > Doris > Doris montereyensis. Next base: position 136,507 of record JAXRKP010001092.1, on the reverse strand, counting down.
ATTTCAGTATGAAATTGAAATGAAAAATTAGGACGTATCTATTTTTAGAGATTATATAATGAAAGAAGGATAATGAAGCGAAAAGCAAAAATAGGCAAACACAAAACGAAATTCAGATGTAGTGAGGATTCAACAGTGACCAAACAGAAAAGTTTTTATTTGTTCTTTTTAAATTTAATTTGATTTACCCACATCCACAACAAAGGTGATCTCGGGGTTTTTGGTAGGATTTTTAATTTTGCCCAGACTGCCTGTAAACAGCCAAGGGATCTTTAACGTGCACGGAGTGTTGTGATCTACGCACGGGGCCTCCTTTTTTATCGTCCGTCTCCGATGGGACTAGATGTCGATCCACCTACCTGGACCAGGGCGGGGGGGGGGGAAGGTAGGGTTTGCTCGAAAAAACTCCCGAAAAGTTTTCAACTGTTGGCGGGGCTCGAACCCACTATCTTTTGGCTGAGAGGCCGACACCTTGCATCTGGACTACCGAGTCCCCCCCCCCCCCCCCGAAAAGAGAAAAGACTATGAAAAGCAGTGGGGGTAAAAAGAATGGAAGGCTTTTTATTTGCTTTGATTTTACCCACATACACTACTAAGGGCTTGGGTAGGATTTGTTTGTTGCTGTTGTTGCCTGGACTGCCCAGTAAACAGCCAAGGGATCTTTAACGTGCACAGTTGGGACTAATAAGTGTCGAGTCACCTACCTGGACCAGAGGGGTAAGTTTTACTCGAAAAAAAAACTCAAGAAAATGTTCAACTTGCCAGGGTTTGAATCCACAACCTTTTTGTTGAGATGCCTGATTTTGAGTAAGACAATTTTGTTCTATACTGTAATGTCATGAGATGGCTATCAACTCTTATGTCTGTTTGTGGTTAAACCATAAAACATCTAATAGAAGATGTCATATTCTTTAGCTTTGACAAATTTTGCTAAAGTATTGTTGGACTTGTAATAAACGTATTATCGTCCATTGCCGGAATATAAATAGAAAAGAACAGTAACCGTAACAACACTGGGTCGTAACTCCCAGCACACGGTTGACTCAACGTGGATGAGACCCACATACTTTTATAAAACGAAATTTTACACGGATCAAGGATTGTGAGACTTTATGAACTCTGTGAAAAGACAATCAGCTACATGTATAGTGAAGCTATGCTTGCTTTTTGCTTTTAACAACCCATTAAACGTTTGTTTTAAGTGACTATTTGCTCGTATATTTGCTTGAATGTTTGTTAGAGTTGCAAGAAAGGTTGTTAGATTAAATCTTACCCGTTAGAGCTAAATTGGTTGGCTGTTTTTTCTTTTTAACCAAAGTTTATCGTGTGTCACAGAGTACGTTACCTAAAATTTATGTCGTTCTTCATAATCACTGACCTCAATCTTTGAGTGTTTCTGTCATCGTGCATGATTATAAACTTAACTGCAAACTGAGAATTCAGTGTAGATTTTAAAATGATGTGTTTGTTCTGTTTTAAAGTATTCAGTGTCACCAATGAGCTGTCTTTATGTTGGCTGTTTGTTCCCCAGGCTTACAGTTCTCAGATAAAATGAGTGCAGGTTGCAATCAATATTTGAAGAAAGTATCATGTTTGACAGCCTGAAGCTGATCAAATGGGATAAAAAGTCATTCTCTTATGTCTGTCCCCGGTATTGTTCTTTTCTCTTAGAGGCGGATTCACGTGGTGAGTATATTCTCTCACAGGCATCAAACCTCACGTGAATTGTAACAAACCGAATAGAGCTAAAGGCTTTTATCTTATGTGGTGTATTTACTGTGTATGAAAATACGGAACAGCTTGGGCATCATGTGTATTGACCCTTATTCAACTTGAAATCGATGACTACGGTGAAAAAGGCGTATTCCATTCCATTGGTTGGAGAGGTGCTGTGATCTCGGGAAGACGGAGCCAATTTCACCAAAGTCTACTTTGTTATTGTTGTCACTGTCGCTGTTTGTGAATGTTGCTTGTTTGTTTATTGATTTGTGTTTTTGTTGTAGTTTTTATATTCGACTTTGATGGATGGGCAATGTTGTGAACGTTATACTTTCTTGCACTTGGTGATTTAATTTGCTTTTGCTGAAATCTGGAGCGCTATGTTAACTTACTTCTAAATAGTTGTGTTTCGTTGAGGTGTATATCAATAGCATATATTTATGTTGTCTGTACAAGACGACTTGAAATTTGTGTTTTCAACTTTCTTAACATCAAGAGGATTTCCCTTAAAACTCGCCAAAGATCAAAATTCTATCTAAGCCCATTTCAAAATCAAATATTTGATCGAAAACTCTTTTAAAATCAATTATTGTATTTGTAAACTAAGCTTGTCTTAAGATAAAGCATTATGATTATATAAAACGACTCTTAAGATCAATGATTTTATTTTATAAACTATGTTAAGATCAAGTATTCTACCTAGACACAACTATTATAATAAAGTATTTTATCCAAATACTTAAGGTGAAGTATTCTTTTTAAGGCTCCATTTAATATCAAACATTATTTTCTCTAAATAATAATAATTAACTGGTCCATGCTGGGATTCAAGCCTCGGGCCTTTTTGCTCACCAGGCCAGAACGTGACTTAAACTAGATTGGGTCACCACCTCATTTGTGTTCACCAGGCCAGAACGTGACTTAAACTGGTTAGGGTCACCACCTCCTTTGTGTTCACCAGGTCAGAACGTGACTTAAACTAGTTAGGGTCACCACCTCCTTTGTGTTCACCAGGCCAAAACTGAACGTTCATCAGACTTAAACTGGTTAGGGTCACCACCTCCTTTTTGTGTTCACCCTAGGGATCCAGAACGTGTGACCTAAACTGGTTAGGGTCACCACCTCATTTGTGTTCACCAGGCCAGAACTGTGACTTCCTTTGTGCTCACCAAGAGCAAGTTAGGGTCACCACCTCATTTGTGTTCAGAACGCGACCCTAAACTGGCTAGGGCCACCACCTCCTTTGTGTTCACCAGGTCAGAACGCGACCTAAATTGGTTTTAGCCACCACCTCCTTTGTGTTCACCATGTCAGAACGCGACCTAAACCTTGGTTTTAGCCACAACCTCCTTTGTGTTCACCAGGTCAGAACGCGACCTAAATTGGTTTTAGCCACCACCTCCTTTGTGCTCACCAGGTCAGAACGCGACCTAAATTGGTTTTAGCCACCACCTCCTTTGTGCTCACCAGGTCAGAACGCGACCTAAATTGGTTTTAACCACCACCTCCTTTGTGCTCACCAGGTCAGAACGCGACCTAAATTGGTTTTAGCCACCACCTCCTTTGTGCTCACCAGGTCAGAACGGGACCTAAATTGGTTTTAGCGACCACCTCCTTTGTGCTCACCAGGTCAGAACGGGACCTAAATTGGTTTTAGCGACCACCTCCTTTGTGCTCACCAGGTCAGAACGGGACCCTAAATTGGTTTTAGCCACCACCTCCTTTCATTTTTATCACGCATTCAGTCGTACCATTCTACCCACAGTGTTTTCCCCGCCCTTGTCTTACCACTAAAGTCACATTAAAATGCGAATGGTAATGCCAAGAAATATTGGGTTTCAACAAACTAAACATGGAGCTCAGCATGACAAGGAGAAACAAAAATCACAGCCGCTATTGATGGAATAATCGTAGATGCTTTCAAACGTCCAATCAGGAGACATGCTATTGAAGGGAAAAACAAAGGAAATTTCATTCTTTCACTACATAAATTGCTTTTGCTTCACAAAGATGATATTAACACCAACGAAGCATGTATGGCGATCGGTGTGTTCTAATGATGGATACACCTTCAGTGGCATGCATAAACGTGATATGTGCAAATTGTCATAACGTTTTTTCATAAATCGTAAGAAAAATACCTTTGCCCCCTCCCCCCCAAAAAAAAAAAAAGCAGGTGTTAAAAAAAACAATAATATTTGGTAAAAGTCAACGAAAAACCAAATGCGCTATGTGCAGCGTCGAAAATCTTGTCACTGCCAAACGTGTTATGTACATAAGCATCGAAATGTGCGACAGAACAGCCGTGACTGACGGTCGAGGTCGAATATGATTTTGGTGTGCTATCTCTTCGTTACGCCAAATATCGTGACTGTTTGTTTCGGTTACATTTTGTTTACATTACTTTTTTACTGATGTCATTACAGTTTATGCATTTAACAAATCACGTAAAACAGTCTTGGTATGTCTTGTTGTCTCTTGCTCACTATGGGGAGGTGGAAGTCAGAATTTGAGCAGGATAATTGTTTTTAAAAATAGAACTGCTGTTAAAATTCATTTGATTAATGTGTGGTGGATGAAACTTGAACTGACAATATCTTGCAGGCTATTTTCGAAACAACCTTAGCAAGAGTCCATTCTCACCGGCATAAATAGGTGAGTGAGCTCTTGTCTCAGTCTCTCACGTTCGCGATATTTTTAGGCACAAGACGCTCTTGGTAGGAGGATCTGATTTTAATTATGATTTTTGTCCAAGATTGTCTTTGATTTCATACAAGTTGGATGTGCTTTGAGAAATGTCAATGGAAATGGAAGATTTCGTATGAATGTGTCGTTCTGATGTCACTTTTCTTGCATGCCCAGGGAGATAGAGGATATCTTGTCGATGTAGTTAGAGAATACATTTCGTAGCCCTAAAATCTTTCTAGCTTCGAATCACAAGGATTTGGTCATACGGCCATAATCACGAAAGCAAAACATTATTGCCCTTCATTCGGACAGAGAGCTGGAGAACCGACAAATAAGATGTAAACTACTTAGAAGGTTCAGTGTATCACTGATCACGTGACGATAGTCCCAGCTCTTGCAGTTTGCAGTACCAGGCTTGGCCCACGTGAAACTGCCATGCTTTTATGCTTGCTTCTGAAAAGGTACACTGACAGGCTGACAACATTGCGTCTTCCAAATCCAAGTGGATATGCATGTATTGTGGTTGTCAATTAAAACTGTTTTCGCTGCAATGTATGGTCTTTGAGTATAGTTAACAGTCATTGGCATGGTTATTCCTTCTTGTTTGATAGCACAGAGAAAACGTATGCAGCAAAATATCCATTGTGTTAATTGTATTAATTTATGTGTGTTTTTGAGGGTTGTGTCCGTGTGTGTCTGTGTGTGTTTGCATGTGTGTGTGTGTGTGTGTGTGTAATGAAAAACATGTTTACGCTTTAGAAAACAAAGAAAAAAGGTGGAAAGTTGGCACTCTGAACTAAGAGAATCTCACCTGGACAATAAGATAGGGAAGGTACAATTGTTTGTAAAGTTTGTACGTTCATGTTAACAAAATTCATTTAATCACACCTGGTAGGCTCAGTCGATACCATCATCATCGATACCGCCAAAAACTAAGCTGGTGCACATTTCCGTATCCAGTTGCGTAACAGCATTAAACTGGCACAACATTCCAGCGACCAGGGATTCTAGATGTAGGTCATTGACCGTCAAACCTTCAACTTATAAACATCAAATAATTGTTCAAGAATATTGCTTTACACCTAGCTTTACACCTAGCTTTACACCTAGCTTTACACCTAGCTTTTCACCTAGCCATTGCCTCCATTAGTACAAGCAAGAGAGAGAGAGAGAGAGAGAGAGAGAGAGAGAGAGAGAGAGAGAGAGAGAGAGAGAGAGAGAGAGAGGTGGGAGGATAAAGAGAGGAAAAGAAAGCTATCTTTAAGGCCAACCTTAACCAGAAACCAACATGTACATAAATACTTGAAATAAAATAATTCAAGCGCCTTTAACTGCCATGCACCAATGTATCATCTACGAATTTTCAACAGCAATGTTCAATGTCATGCGCAAACGTGCTATATGCCTTATAACGAAAACAATTGTTGTTTATGAAAATAAAAAATTTCTGATCTTCATTGAAACACAAACTCTTACTAATCATATCTATGAAAAGGGATGTTTACACCCCAACTTAGTGCAAATCAGTTTTTTCCTCTCCTGTAAAAATGGGGTTTTGCACATAGCACATAATTTGTTCAAAACACGGACGACAATGGTAAAGTGTGTTTCTGTTCTAGTAACGGATATATCCGATACCGACAATAAATCCGATTTCTAGTGATGTGATGTGAAAAAGTGAAAGAGTTTTCTTAAAATGTTGTTTGTTAAGACCCCTTTTTATTCAGATAGTGTTGTTAAGCCCACCCCCTATGTAGTGAATCGTTAGAGCGGCTTGTTTTAAAATTGCTAGATCATCTGACATGTGGCAGCTTGCTCATTCTAGCATGCACTTACTAACGTTTGCAGGCTTTACTTACTGTAGAACCTTTCTCAGCCCTTACTTACTTATGCGGATGTAATGTAACACTAGTGGGCGCGTTCTTAATTAACCATGTGGGAGGCCTCGCTTGAAATTATATTCTTCTACCCATATATTTTCTTGCTAGTATGTGTATGCGTCTGTATGTGTGTGTGTGTGTGTGTTTTATGTATGTGTTATGTAGGTGTTTATGTATGTTTGTACGTGTGTATGCGAGTGTTTTTATGTGTGTGTTTATGTGTGTGTGTGTGTGTTTGTGTGTTTGCTTGTGTGTGTGTTTGTGTATGTGTTTGTGTGTGTTTGTGTGTGTGTGTTTATGTATGTGTTATGTAGGTGTTTATGTGTGTGAATATGTGTGGGAACATGTGCGTGTTTTTATACGTGTGTTTATGCGTGTGTTTATGCGTGTGTTTATGAGAAGTGTTTGTGTGTGTTTCAGCGTGTGTTTGTGCGTGTGTTTGTGTCTGTGTTTGTACGTGTTTGTGTGTGTTTATATGTGTGTTTGTGTGTATATGTTTAACTAGATAGATAAGATAAGAAGATGGCTCATGGGAAAATGATTACACAGGCATTGGGCTAAAACATTTTACATAAAACAGATGCATCAATAAATATTATCCTTAGAGAGACGATAGATTCATACATAGAGGTATGTAATATAGAGTATGTAGAGTATGTAGAATATAGTATGTAATATAGAGTATGTAGAATATATAGAGTATATAGAGTATATAAGTATATAAGTATATAGAGTATGTAATATAGAGTATTCACAATAGAGTATATAGAGTATATAGAGTATAATATAGAGTATATAAGTATATAGAGTATATATATAGAGTATATAGAGTATATAAATCCGAGTATATAGAGTATATAGAGTATGTAGAGTATATAAGTATATAGAGTATTTCACAGTAGAGTATATAGAGTATATAGAGTATATAAAAGTATATAGAGTATATAGAGTATATAGAGTATATAAAGTATGTAATATAGAGTATGTAGAGTATATAGAGTATATAGAGTATATAGAGTATATAGAGTATATAGAGTATGTGGAGAAGTATGTAGAGTAGTAATATAGAGTATATAGAGTATGTAGAGTATATAAGTATATAGTATATAAGTATATAACGAGTATATAGAGTATGTAGAGTATATAGAGTATATAGAGTATATAAGAGTATGTAGAGTATAAAAACAAAAAAATATAAGAGTATATAGAGTATATAGAGTATATAGAGTATATAGAGTATTTGATATGCACACTAATATAGAGTATGTAGAGTATATAGAGTATATAGAGTATATAGAGTATATAGAGTATATAGAGTATATAGAGTATATAGAGTATAATAGAGTATATATAAAATGTAAGATATAAGTATATAGAGTATATAGAGTATGTAGAGTATGTATATAGAGTATGTAGAGTATATAGAGTATATAGAGTATATAGAGTATATAGAGTATATATATAGTATGTATATAGAGTATGTAGAGTATATAGGTATATAGAGTATATAGAGTATATAGAGTATATAGAGTATATAGAGTATATAGAGTATATAGAGTATATAAGTATGTAAAGTATGTAGAGTATATAGAGTATATAGAGTATATAGAGTATGTAGAGTATATAGAGTATATAGAGTATAAGTATATAGAGTATATAAGTATGTATATAGAGTATATAGAGTATATAGAGTATATAGAGTATATAGAGTATATAGAGTATATAGAGTATATAGTATATATATAGAGTATATAGAGTATATAGAGTATATAGAGTATATAGAGTATGTAAGTATATAGAGTATGTAAGTATGTAGAGTATATAGAGTATATAGAGTATATAGAGTATATAGAGTATATAGAGTATATAGAGTATATAGAGTATATAGAGTATATAGAGTATATAGAGTATGTAGAGTATATAGAGATATAAGTATATAAGTATATAGAGTATATAGAGTATATATATAGAGTATATAGAGTATATAAGTATATAGAGTATATAGAGTATATAGAGTATATAGAGTATATAGAGTATGTAGAGTATATAGAGTATATAGAGTATATAGAGTATGTAGAGTATATAGAATATGTAGAGTATATAGAGTATGTAGAGTATATAGAGTATATAGAGTATGTAGAGTATATAGAGTATATAGAGTATATAGAGTATATAGAGTATATAGAGTATACAGAGTATATAGAGTATGTAGAGTATATAGAGTATGTAGAGTATATAGAGTATATAGAGTATATAGAGTATATAGTATATAGAGTATGTAGAGTATATAGAGTATGTAGAGTATATAGAGTATATAGAGTATATAGAGTATATAGAGTATATAAGTATGAGTATAGAGTATGTAGAGTATGTAGAGTATACATAGAGTATATAGAGTATATAAGTATATAGAGTATGTAGAGTATATAGAGTATATAGAGTATATAGAGTATGTAGAGTATATAGAGTATATAGAGTATATAGAGTATGTAGAGTATATAGAGTATATAGAGTATATAAAGTATATAGAGTATATAATAGACCGAGTATGTAGAGTATATAAGTATATAGAGTATATAGAGTATGTAGAGTATATAGAGTGTATAGAGCATATAAAGTATATAGAGTATGTAGAGTATATAAGTATATAGAGTGTGTAAGTATATAGAGTATCTAGAAGTATGTATGTATGAGTATATAGAGTATATAGAGTATATAAAAGTATGTAGAGTATATAGAGTATATAGATTATAAGTATATAAGAGTATATAGAGTATAGAGTATATAGTATGTAGAGTATATAGAGTATGTAGATATAGTATATAAAGTATATAGAGTATATAGAGTATATAAAGTATATAGAGTATATAGAGTATATAGAGTATATAGAGTATATAAAGTATATATAGAGTAAATAGAGTATATAGAGTATGTAGAGTATATAGAGTATATAGAGTATATAGAGTATATAGAGTATATAAAGTATATAGAGTATATAAAGTATATAAGTATATAGAGTAGAGATATAGAGTATATAAGTATATAAGTATATAAAGTATAGAGTATATAGAGTGTATAGAGAGTATATAAAGTATATAGAGTATATAGAGTGGTAGAGTATATAGAGTATATAGAGTATATAGAGTATATAGAGTATATAGAGTATACAGAGTATAGTGGAGTATATAGAGTATATAGAGTATGTATATAAAGTATATAAAGTATATAGAGTATATAAGTATATAAAGTATATAGAGTATATAAAGTATATAGAGTGTGTAGAGTATATAAAGTATATAGTAGTATATAGAGTATGTAGAGTATATAAAGTATATAGAGTGTGTAAGTATATAGAGTATATAGAGTGTGTATAGAGTATATAAAGTATATAGAGTGTATAGTAGTATATAAAGTATATAGAGTATATAAAGTATATAGAGTGTGTAGAGTATATAAAGCATATAGAGTATATATAGAGTGTGTAGAGTATATAGAGTATATAAAGTATATAGAGTAAATAGAGTATATAGAGTATATAAAGTATATAGAGTAAATAGAGTTATAGAGTGTGTAGAGTATATAAAGTAAATAGAGTATATAGAGTGTGTAGAGTATATAAAGTATATAAAGTATATAGAGTGTGTAGAGTAAATAGAGTATATAAAGTATATAGAGTAAATAGAGTATATAGAGTATATAAAGTATATAGAGTATATAGAGTAAATAGAGTATATAGAGTATATAACGTATATAGAGTATATAGAGTATAGAGTATATATATATATAGAGTATATAGAGTATATAGAGTATATAAATAAAGTATATAGATAGAGTATATAGAGTATATAAAGTATATAGAGTATATAGAGTATATAGAGTATATAGAGTATATATAGAGTATATAAAGTATATAGAGTATATAGAGTATATAAGTAGTATATATAGAGTATATAAAGTATATAAATAGAGTATATAGAGTATATAAAGTATATAGAGTATATAAAGTATATAGAGTATATAAAGTATATAAAGTATATAGAGTATATAAAGTATATAAAGTATATAGAGTATATAGAGTATATAAAGTATAGAGTATATAAGTATATAAAGTATATAAGTATATAGAGTATATAGAGTATATAAAGTATATAGAGTATATAAGTATATAAGTATATAAAGTATATAGAGTATATAGAGTATATAAAATATATAGAGTATATAGAGTATATAATATAAAGTATATAGAGTATATAAAGTATATAAAGTATATAGAGTATATAAAGTATATAGAGTATATAAAGTATATAAAGTATATAGAGTATATAGTAGTATATAAAGTATATAAATATAAAGTATATAGTATATAGAGTATATAGAGTATATAAATATAAAGTATATAAAGTATATAGAGTATATATATAGTATATAGAGTATATAGAGTATATAAGTATATAGTATATATAAAGTATATAAAGTATATAAAGTATATAAAGTATATAAAGTATATAAAGTATATAAAGTATATAGAGTATATAGAGTATATAAAGTATATAAAGTATATAGAGTAAATAGAGTATGTAGAGTACGCAGAGGTGCCGATTGCTCAGCGAGCCCCATTCGTAGTAAAAGGCAATTAATTCTGGCCCTATTACTGCCGCCCAAGCAGCGAAATGGACGGCTATGTCTATTAAAACTCGGGGAAAGTAAAGATGTCGTGGAAAACAATACTGGCAAACTATCACATTATGACGTATGCCTAGAATATTCAGGACCCTATTCCTGGTCACCTTACTCTAAACTAATGTTGGACTTTGCTTCTTTTTTTAGTAGAGTCGGTAGCCTGGTCGTTAGGTTGTCGGACTGAAGATCGGGAAGTCTTAAGTTTGAATCCTGGGCACGCTAGACTCGTTGTTGTGTTAAATGGAGGAGATATTCAACACACAATTCCCCGCTCGGACCACGTGAAAATGGGGAGCAACGTCAACTGTGGAGTAAAGCCTGTGACAAACTAAACTCGTGTTCAGTAAGCGACGCATTATCAACTGTTTCCACTTCACGCTATAGAAACTGAGAAAATATCTTCTGTTGTAACCTTGCAGGGACTTTACCCTAAACACACGGTCGAAAATATTGGCATGTTTACTACTTGATCATGACTGAAATCATTGAAAAATAAATCAAGTTGACAAGAACAACAAGAACAAGAACAGCAACAATAATAATAATAATAATAATAATAATAATAATAATAATAATAATAATAATAATAATAATAATAATAATAATAAACAACAACAGCATCAACAACAGCAACGACAGAAGTTCAGTTAAAATATGTTCTTAGTGGTAGCGGGGACGGAGGGAAGGAGAGGGGTCGAAGAGAAAGATACAATCAAGGAGAAGAGTGATGATCTCCGCAAGAAAAAGCAGACTTTTTTCACATCATTTCATTTCTTTACTAAAATCACGTGCCTCAATTCACAAACCTGGCAACCAATAGAATCATCAAAGAAAAGTATTATTGAATCCAAGCAATGCAACATTTGAAATTATAAAAAAGTGAAGTGTTTTTTTCTTCTTTTTTAACAACTTTTAAAAATGTCCATACCTGGACGAATATATTTCTTGGAAATGAAATAGACATACCGACAAGCATATAGGCAGGTAGACAGGTGTATAGATGTTGGATAAATAGATAGACAGATAGATAATTTGATAAATAGATGGATAGGCAGACGGACAGATAGACAGACAAACAGACGGATAGGTAGATAGACAGACAGACAGACAGACAGACAGACAGACAGGCAAACATAATATAGACATGCAAGTTGAACTGTTACATGGGCAATACTAAATCTTTACTTATTTGTATGAGCATTTCAAGATGGCTGTTTCATGGGAGCTACTATTTCTGTTGTTATTCTAAATTTTTGTCTTTGTTTTATTTTTGTTTTTGTTTTCTTCATTTGTTCTTTATTGGTTTTTTGTTTTGATTTGTTATTTTGGGGAGTTGGGGTGGTTCGGGGCAGGGTGGGTGGGGTGGTCACGTTGGCTGCAGAATCAGACTTAACAATATACAACAAGCTCACCAATAAGATAGACAAAATTGGCTTGATTAGAGCTGAAATCAACTTAGACTTATATTACCTTCGTAGTTACGTGGTAAGTCTAAATCTAGTGCAATTAGAATAAGACCTGAAAAAGATTATTTAGCTGAAAAGGTCATTTTATTCATATCTTATAATATTATGAAGCTTACTGAGATCGACTGCTAATGACATGTACGTGATGACAGCCTTCTTGCGAAGCCCAAAACTCTGGACAGAATCGATTAAGTATCAACTTGGTATCGACTATCTCTGTCTGAATACGTCCTTTCCACACCGTACTACAACTCTCTGTTACATTAACTCACACAAATTTGGTTCTTCAGAGTGTTTTTCCGGGTATACTTCTCAATAGAGAAGATCGCACAAAGTACCTAATGGATGCACAGACTAGGGGAGTTTGAGCTTCACACATTAAAACAAGATATCAAATCGATTTGGTGTTTGTTTAATGGAGAAAAAAGATCATGAAAGTGAACAAGAATGAACAAAGACAACGGAGTCAGTAACATATAGTTTTTTCTTGCAATACGTTTTAAAGCGATGAGGAATTTGCGTCTGAGTTTAAATCAAATATAATTGTGAATGGATTAATAAAGACTATCAAGCCATGAAGAACATTGAATGGAAATATAAGGTGAAAATAGAGGTTGACGTCATTTCCTGTCAATGATATCGGATCACGTCACCGTATGTCCATTGTTTTAATTGCTATTTCGACATAAGTTCTCAACATCTTCTAACTCTTAAAAAGGATTTATCTTACAGTTTTCACGGCCATGTCAGAGTTAATTTACGCATTAGCATCCAAGTTCACCGGAATTGGAGTAAGTGGTGCCTCGCTTTAGTCGCTTCATAACGCGATTATCGAATCACGAAACCAACCTACGTCATGTGCCAAAATAACCGTCTGGTTGATGTTCAGTCATTATAAGACTTGCAAGGCTGCCTTTCCGTCTTACAGTTTTGAGTGGATTTCCCCAAAAGCTACAAATGAAATTGCTAAGATACGAGGTTGTCTCGTGAAGTACGTTACAGCTGAGCGTTACCGCCCATCTCTTTTCTTTTCTTTTTTTCTTCTTTTTTAAAAACCTTTGGCCTGGTCTTTCCTTTTGTGATTAACGTCTTCTTATTGGTGTAACGTTTGTGTAGATTAGAATCGACGACTGTCAGAAATGCGTCTCAGACCATTCTAGAACAGCGGTTTGTCACGCGGACTTTCTTCATTTTTGTTGTGGCTGTTATCACTCTTCTATGGTTTTCTTGTTTTATCCCTTTAAATCACATTTATTATTATTATTATTATTTATATTATTATTATTATTATTATTATTATTATTATTATTGTTATTATTATTATTATTATTATTATTATTATTATTATTATTATTATTATTATTATTATTATTTTTTATTATTATTATTAATATTATATTATTACTATTATTATTATTATTATTATTATTATTATTATTATTATTATTATTATTATTATTATTATTATTATTATTATTATTATTATTATTGTTATAAGAGGTTCGATTTTCGCATATATCATCTGTACTCATCTCATGATCGTGTAAGACGTACAATTGACAGGCTCCTTCACTTTCTCCTCCGTCTGAATCAACGATTTCTTTTAGAGACAAAATCCACTGCACAATGTGGATAGATGTGATGATAAAAGGATGGATGATAATATAAATACACGGTCAAGGAGGTACAAATGCATCTATATGTCTAGTTCTCTCTCTCTCTCTCTCTTTCTTTCTCTCTCTCTCTCTCTCTCTCTCTCTCTCTCTCTCTCTCTCTCTCTCTCTCTCTCTCTCTCTCTCTCTCTCTCTCTCTCTCTCTCTCTCTCTCTCTCTCTCTCTCTCTCTCTCTCTCTCTCTCTCTCTCTCTCTCTCTCTCTCTCTCTCTCTCTATCTTTCTTTCTCTCTCTCTCTCTCTCTCTCTCTCTCTCTCTCTCTCTCTCTCTCTCTCTCTCTCTCTCTCTCTCTCTCTCTCTCCCTAATCTCTCTCTCTCTCTCTCTCTCTCTCTGTCTCTCTCTCTCTCTCTCTCTCTCTCTCTCTCTCTCTCTCTCTCTCTCTCTGTCTATCTCTCTCTCTCTCTCTCTCTCTCTCTCTCTCTCTCTCTCTCTCTCTCTCTCTCTCTCTCTCTCTCTCTTTCTCTCTCTCCCTCTGTCTCTCTCTCTCTCTCTGTCCTCTCTCTGTCTATCTCTCTCTGTCTCTCTCTCTCTGTCTCAGTGTCTTTCTCTCTTCCCTATCTCTCTCTCTCTCTTTCTCTCTCTCTCTCTCTCTCTCTCTCTCTCTCTCTCTCTCTCTCTCTCTCTCTCTCTCTCTCTCTCTCTCTCTCTCTCTCTGTCTTTCTCTCTCTCTCTCTCTCTCTCTACCTCTCTCTCTCTCTCTCTCGTTTTCCTCTCTCTGGCTCTCTCTCTCTCTCTCAGATCAGTCTCTCTGTCTCACTCTCACTCAATCTCTCATACCATGTCTCTCTCTCTCTCCAAGTCTTCTCTCTCTCTCTGTCTGTCTCTCTCTCTCTCTCTCCTATCTTTCTCTCTCTCACTCTCTCTCTCTCTCTCTCTCTCTCTCTCTCTCTCTCTCTCTCTCTCTCTCTCTCTCTCTCTCTCTCTCTCTCTCTCTCTCTCTCTCTGTCTCTCTCTCTCTCTCTCTCTCTCAATGACTTTCATTCAGATCAGACACTCTCTCTCAGTTACACTCACTCTCTCTCTCTGTCACACACACTTCTCTGCTCCACACACTCTCTCAACTCTGTCACATGTATCACTGTCACTCTCTTTTAAGACTCTACTGTCTCTCAGTCACTTTCTCTCTCTCTCGCTCTCTCATCTCTCATTCTCTCACAAATCCTCTCTCTCATCATCAGCCAATGGTGGTTACTCTCTCTCAGTCTCTCTTTCTCTCTCTCAGTCACTCTCATTCTGCCTTCTCCGTCACATCTCTCTCTCAGTAACTCTCCTGATATTTCTCCAGTCACCCAGTCACTCTCATTCTCTTTAAGTCACTCACATTTCACAAAACTCTCTCTGATGTCTCTCTCTCAAATGCTCTCTCTCTCTCGCTATCTCTCTTCCTCTCTTCTTCTCTCGAGGTCTCTCTCTCTCTCTCTCTCTTTCACTCTTGGGCTCTCAGTCTTGTCAGTCACTGACTTTCATTCAGTATCTCTCTCTCAGTCACACACTCAGCTTCTCTGTCGGTCAAACCTCTCTCAGTCACACACTCAGTCTCTCTCAGTCACACCCTCACTATCCATCTTAGTCACACACTCATCTCTCTGTCACTCTTCTCTCTCAGTCAGACACTCAGTCACTCAGTCACTCAATCTCTCTGTCACACACCCAGTCACTCAGTCACTCACTCTATCTCAGTCAACATAAGTACTCAGTCACTGACTCTTTCAATCACACTCAGTCCCTCAGTAATGCTCTGTTCTCACACAATCCAGTCACTCAGTCACTCATTCTCTCTCAGTCACATTACTCTCAGTCAGACTCACTCTCTCAAGAAGAGAAGTCAGTCCCTCAGAGGAAGATTTCTTTCTCACTCATCACACATTTGATCAGTCACTCAAAACTCACTCTCTCACAACCACACTCTCAGCAATCACTCACTCTCTTTCAGTCAACACTCACTCTCTCAGTCACTCACTCTCTAATCACACACTCATCTCAGTCACTATCAGATCAGTAACACACTCAGTCACTCAATTCACTCACACTCTCTCCAGTCATTTACTCAGTCACTCAATCCTCACTCTCTCAAAGTCACACACTCTCAGTCACTCAGTCACTCACTCTCTCTCAGTCACACTCAGTCAAAAATCAGTCACTTTCACTCACTCTCTCTCAGGCTAAGGATTTGGCTAAATGCTAATCACTCACTAAATCTCTAAATCTCCCTCAGTCATTCAGTCACTCACTCCCAGTCATTCTCTCATCATCGATATCACTCTCCAGTCGATCAATTAATCACTCAGTCACTCAGTCACTCAGACCTCCATCTCTCTCACTCTCTCTCTAATACATCTCTAGAATAAAAATATTAATGTCACTCACTCACTATCTCTCTCTCTCTGTCAATCACTCAGGA